>WNWK01022503.1:0-17500 GCA_009830355.1 Cherax destructor
CGTATACACATTCAGACCAGCTGTACGCTGTCTGCTTCTCTGCTGACTTAAGCAAAAATGATCACCAGTAGCTGCCGCGTGGGTGAGTGGGGTCCCCCCTAGTAATGTCCCCCAACCTTGGGTGACCCGACTACCGTTTTCTTCCTGGGTGTTGGGTTAGCGCCTGCCAGCTCGCGTTTTCTATGCCTCGCGAGAGCTTCCCATGCTCTTTGATGAGAGTAGGGACTCATATATTCTGGTTTCTTTTGTAAAAACAATTGTTTTACAGTTTTTCTCGAAGGACCTTGGATCGTAGATACTTATACACTGGAGTATAAATCTTTGGACCACCATTTGGCTACTCTCTTGGTTCGAATACGATCAAACTTCCGGTTCGTAAGGACCAAAACTGTGGAGGAATGTGCTCCTACGATATAATGAACTGTTAAGCTTGCTACTTAGCTTATTGATGAATCCAAGAAGTCGCAGCCATCCCCGACTTCTTCACAGAGGATACATCCATGGCCTCATTCCCCACAGGGCTGTATGGTAAAATAAATGTGTATAATTATAATATATTGCCCCAAAGGAGCGTATGCTCATATCATCAGTCATTAACTTAAGACTGACGTTACACTCACGTGTTTGGACTTAAAAGTCCACGCATAACCGCTGTCAATAGGTAAATTTTGATGCTCTTGACATACAAGAACTGCGCAGTCCCCTGCCTAACAAGGACATAAAAACATACCTTGCTCGTGTAATGTGAGCGATGGTGTTGACTCCAACATATACGGCGGAAATGCTGTCTTGATTGTAGAATGCCGCTGATGAGTCACCGTCATGTTTCGATGGAATTCACTTGCGATTGTCTCTACTTTTGTCTTTTAGCAGTAATAAGAAGCTGCGCACACTTCTGAATATACCGCGATTTTATTCACTAAACGCGCTGGAACAGAGTTCTTATCCGATTTCCCGACGTTAGTGGAGATTAAATTAGAATAACAGACGCGTACGACTAATGTCTTTGTTAGGTTAAACCCTTCATTGCCGTATGACCCGTTCGGAGGCCGAATTCAATCTAATCTCGTGTAGCCTCTTATTGCAGCCTCGTGGGGCTTGTTTTGCTGACATCAGCACAAGCTCAACAATTGCTACATGCTGCTACAAGTGGCAATAAAAATGCTTGATTGAACACATGATTGTATTGTTTAAGTGTAGAAACTAATACAGTAGTTTACTATAATTTTCCTGTTACGGCAAAGAGTTACATTTATCTCAAATGTCTATTAACTCACATATACACTCGCTGCTACTTGGTCAGACAACACGTGACACACTGTGGTCAGTACATCTGGTATGAGTTATTTTGTTTTTCGCAACCAGACTCGCCTCGTCTGGCCCCTTTCTAAGGGCGGAAAGGGTGAGGGCCCTTAACAAGGGTAGAAAGGGCGCATACCCCCCCTCCTTTGGAGAATTTTCTCCACACGTGTATAGTCTTTTACACACGTTTTAGTGCTGTGTAATATATTTTCAATTTAATGTGACTTAATATACTATAAGGGTAGTGTTAGGTCTATGGGATTTTGATTACCATTGTGTGTTTTGGGGATCAGTGTTTCCTCATGTAGGGCGTATTTTATATTGGTATTTGTATTATTTGGTTAGGTTCCTATTATGGAAAAATAAACACATAAGCAGTATAATGTGATCCTTTATTGACAGTGTTTCGCCCACGCAGTGGGCTTTATCGAGTCACAGACTATTATAATGACATGTATGTTGTGAATACATGCTTCATATTGATGAAGGTTTTGTTTTTATGTTTATGAGTTTTTTTTTTTACTTTGGAATTGAGTTCTTTGTAAGGATACATTGTACTGCAATGTATATACAGTGGTACCCCGGTTTACGATGGTCCCCAAACTCACCCTTTTATGTAAGTTTATTTTTTTAAATGCTTTTGTAAGTGTAATTTTGGGGGTCTAAAAGGACTAGTCTATTTTACAACATTTCTTAAGGAGATAAATTCGTTTGGTAATGGCACTTGAACAGCATTCTGGAATGAAAAAATATCGTAAACCGGGGTACCACTGTATGCTGTTTTTTTAAATAAAAATATAAAAAAATAATTTGTACCGCAAGAGCAGAGTTCTGATCTGTAACAAATGCCTGTTCCAAGTTCAAAAGTTTGTCAAATAGTTTTGCAGACTGCACACTTTGCAAATCCACATTTTCTGCAACATGGTGAGGAAAATACACTTCATCCTATACCGCCATAAACAACTGGTCCCTCACTCTGGGGTCAAATTGTCCCCCAAAGGTACAGTTCACAGCCAATGCTTTTAAATCTGTATATAATTCATGCAAGGACTCATCCTGGCGTTTCTTCCTCTGCTGAAAAGCCAACAAACTGCGGTGGTAGGCTGGTTTCACTGCATAATAACTTTTCAGTGCCAAGACCAAGTCGTCGTAACTCTTCGTGTGTGGTAATTCTGGTGCACACACATTACCTAAAACACTGTAAGTTCCTGATCCCAGTGACACTAGCAAGAAATTCCTCTTGTTATCTTTTTCTTTAATTCCTAAGTGAGCGAAATTGGCTTCCAACAAGCTTAGCCAAAGCTCCAAAGAAATCTTACATGGGTCGAACGGCTCCAACCTTCCTTGTGACGCCGCCATGCTGCCACTTGTTGCTGCTGTTGTAGATGCTTAATAATCACCACTCTGCTGCAACGTCCTGAGCTGCCAATATCCCTACTATTTCAGGCCACATTGGCCCACTATCCTTGGCTCTGATGATCCCATCCTCGTCGCCACTGTAGTAGTTGTAGGTTAATCAAAGCCAGAGTAACAATAAACAAATGTACTCTCCATGGCCCGCTCCATAACAACAACACCAACAGCAACAACTATAAATGACTGAAACAACAAACATAGTATTTAATCCTCCTACTGCTCCCAACCCCTTACAAGTTCCATTATGTGTGATGTAGTTCCTTTGTTGTGGTGTAACAGTGTAGTTAGCAGCAGCAGTGTGTAGGTTGTGTTAGGTTAGTTTCATTATGTATGACGTAGTTCCTTTGTTGTGGTGTAGCAGTGTAGTTAGCAGAAGTGTGTAGGTTGTGTTAGGTTAGTTCCATTATGTATGATCTAGTTCCTTTGTTGTGGTGTAGCAGTGTAGTTAGCAGCAGTGTGTAGGTTGTGTTAGGTAGTCAGGTCACTTCCACTTAAGGAATTAGTATGGAATCTGACCTAGTAGCACAAGCTAGTCAGGTCCAACTCACACCCACCCACACCCACTCATTTATTTATCTAACCTATTTTTAAAACTACACAACGTCCCAGCCCCTATGACGGTACTCAGGAGTTTGTTCCACTCATCCACAACTCTATTACCAAACCAGTGCTTTCCTATATCCTTCCTGAATCTGAACTTTTCCAACTTAAAACCATTGCTGCGAGTCCTGTCTTGGCTGGATATTTTCAGCACGCTATTTACATCCCCTTTATTTATTCCTGTTTTCCATTTATACACCTCAATCATATCCTCCCCTAATTCTACGATTTTCTAGAGAGTGCAGATTCAGGGCCCTCAGTCTATCCTCATAGGGAAGATTTCTGATACAAGGGATCAACTTTGTCATCTTCCTCTGTACGTTTTCCAGTGCATTTATATCCATTCAGTTATATGGTGACCAGAACTGTGCAGCATAATCTAAATGAGGCCTAACCAAAGATATATAGAGTTGAAGAATAACCTGAGGACTTCTATTATTTATACTTCTTTATATGAAGCCAAGGATTCTGTTAGCTTTATTGCGAACACTTATGCACTGTTGTCTTGGTTTCAGATTACTACTAACCAGAACTCCTAAATCCTTCTCACAATCACAAGTATTAAGATCTACATTATTCAGTTTATATGTGGCATGGTTATTGTCCTGCCCAACATTTAGAACTTTGCATTTACCTTCATTAAACTGCATTTGCCACTTCTCCGACCACTGCATCAGTCTATTCAAATCCTCCTGGAGTGCTCTAATGTCCTCATTAGAATGAATTGGACGGCCCAGTTTGGTGTCATCAGCAAATTTCCTTATGTTGCTATTTATTCCCTCATCTATGTCATTTATGTAAATTGTAAACAACAGGGGGCCCAAAACTGACCCCTGTGGGACACCGCTTGAGACGTGCCCCCATTCTGATTTCTCCCCATTTATGCAAACTCTCTGCCACCTATTTGTCAACCATGTCTCTACCCAGGAAAAAAATTTCTCCTCCTATTCCGTGTGCCTTAAGTTTCATCAATAGCCTCTGATGTGGAACTTTATCGAAAGCCTTACTGAAGTCCATATACACAATATCCTATTCATTACCATGATCTACCTCCTCAAACACCTTAGTGAAAAAAGTTTGTAAATTCGTAAGACCGTGTCGAGATTCATTAATCAATTTATGCCTTTCAAGATGGCTACGAATTGGCTCTGCAATTATTGATTCCATAAATTTACCAACTATGGAGGTAAGGCTTGTTGGTCTATAGTTCGAAGCTAAGGACCTGTCACCTGCCTTGTAAATAGGTATTACATTTGCCCTTTTCCACTTGTCTGGCACTATGCCAGTTTGTAGTGATATATTGAAAAAAATTGCTAAGTTCCTCTTTACATTCCTTTAAAACTCTTGCAAACACTTCATCAGGGCCTGGGGAATTTTTAGGTTTTAATTTCTCTATTTGTCAGAGAAGCATGTCACTAGTTACACCAATCGAGCATAGTCTATTATCTTCCTGTTCAACATAATTTATTATTTCTGGAATTCTGCTAGTATCTTCCAGAGTAAAAACTGAGAGGAAGTAAGTATTGAAAATTTAACACATATCCCTATCACTGTCCGTGATCTGTCCTGACTTACTCTTAAGTGGGCCTATCTTGTCCCTAATCTTACTTCTGTATACTTGAAAGAAACCTTTTGGGTTACTCTTCGAATCCCTTGCGACCTTAGCCTCATAATCCCTTTTTGCTTTTCTTATTCCTTTTTTTTATTTCTCTCTTTAATTGAAAATATTGATTTCTTATCTGTCCACCCCTCTTTTGATACGCCTATATATGCCTCTCTTTTGACCAATGAGATGCTTTAATCTATTGTTCATCTATTTAGGATCATTTTTGTTAGATCTAATTTCCCTACTCGGAACAAAAGTTGTCTGGGCAGCTAGAACTACGCTCTGGAAAACGTCATATTGGCAACCAAAACCACCTACCTGACCCATAGTCAGGTCATCCCAATTTAGCCCACCTAGGTAATTTCTCAGCCCCATGAAGTCAGCTAAGCGAAAGTCTGGAACAGAGACTTGATTGCAGTTACCTGGGTAATTCCATGATATATTGAAACTAAGTGATTTGTGATCGCTTTCCCCAGGCTCTTCATTAACCTCAATATTATTAGTTAGTGATTCTTTGTTAGCAAGAACCAAATCAAGCAAGTTGCTACCTCTAGTTGGTTCTGTCACAAACTGTTTTAAAAAACAATCCTGAACCGTATCAAGAAAGTCACTAGACTCAAGATTACCTGTCACATTGTTCCAATCAATTTGTCTAAAGTTAAAATCTCCCATTAACACAAACATTTTCAAATCTAGACGCCTTATGAATTTCGTCCCATAGCAGCTTACTGCACTCCCTATCCAGACTTGGGGGCC
The DNA here is from genome assembly GCA_009830355.1 of Cherax destructor. Classification (NCBI taxonomy): domain Eukaryota; kingdom Metazoa; phylum Arthropoda; class Malacostraca; order Decapoda; family Parastacidae; genus Cherax; species Cherax destructor. The sequence continues at coordinate 5,681 of WNWK01022503.1, forward strand.
TGTAAATCACAACCAAAATTAATTTTTCACGACCCTCGAGAAACTGTAGCCAAACAGATTCTGTGTCCGATGTTTCTAATCTTATATCTTGTCTAACACAACAATTTAAATTATCTCTGACATACATCGCCACTCCACCAGCCTTCCTGTTGACCCTATCAGTGTGGAATAGTTTGTAACCCTGAATGTTGCACTCGGAAGGCATTTCTCTATCTTTCAGGTTGAACCAGGTCTCTGTTATAGCAATAATATCTATATTACCTGCACTTGCAAGTAATCTTAGCTCATCTATCTTATATCTTAGACTCCTACTATTTGTATAGTAAACCTTAAGGGAGCTAGTCACTCGTTGCCCTCTACTATCTCTCTTTGTTTGTTGATCAATTGCTTTGCCTTTACAAGCAACTTTATTTTGAATCTTGTCTTTTAAACATATCCCTGAGGTATCCTGGTAATATCTGCTGTTTCCAGGCCTAATACTACAGCCTGATTGTTTCCCACAAACACCCATACCTCTATAATCTATCAGTTTAAAGTCCTAGACAAGTCTCCAATGACCCCCTCAATCAAATCGGCTAATGCAACCACTCCAGCCCCAGAGAGATGAACCCCATCCCTTGCATACATATCACGTTTCCCATAGAATTTGTCCCAGTTATCAATGAATGGATTTGCAAGTTCCTTGTAGTACCTGTCTAGCCAGCAATTTATACTAATTGCCCTAGACATCCATTCATTGCCCACTCCCTTTCTAGGCAAAATGCTACATATGATTGGGATCCCTCCCTTAGACCTAACTAATTCTATGGCTCAACCTCAAGATGACCCTCAGGCAGGCAATACCGTCTTATGTTGTCATGAAGGAGTTTAGGACCCAGGTTTATGTGACCTATGCAGGCCAGAGACGAACATGCAGACTTTGTGGCTCCTATGGGCATATTGCTGCAGAGTGTGGGAGGAGGCAGGGACAGCCATACGTTTCAAGGACTGTGGTGAAAGTAAGGGATGTGGAGCCTAGTGGACGGGCTGAAGAAGAAATAGTGGTGCTCAAAGGCATGTGGAGCGAAATTGTAAAAGCTTCTGAAGAAAGGTGTCAAACTTTGCCAACTTTGTCACAGGGGACAGAGGTGGTGGAGACAGGAGTACAGAGGAATGAAGTAGAGTTGGACTTAGTTGAAGAAATGCCGGAGGTATTGCAGGGGCTTTTGGATAGTCCCCTGGATGAAGGGGTTAGGGAAGCTTGTGTGGATGTGGAGAAATTATTGGAGGATGTGGGGGAGGTGTTGGGGGACGGAGCTGAGACAAGCGTTTTGGATATCCAGGAGGTGCAGGTTACAGTGCACAGGGAGGATATGGTGTCGAATATGGATGTAGGTGCCGAATCGTGGAACCGATCCATGGTGGTGATGGACGACGATGTTCTTACGCCAGGCCAGAGGTCTGGCAAGAAGGCATGGGTGGAGGCACCAAAAAGAGGACAAGGGGGGGTGAAGGGTGTGGAAGGAGCGAAGAGTGTGCAAAATAATGGTAAAACAACTGGTGCATTGAAAGGTATGATGCAGAAAATGTGTAAGTCTAAGAGAAAGCCACCTCTGTCTTATTAAAGTGTATCACATTTAATGTGAATGGCCTGAAAGCAGAGGTAAAGAGGAAATGGGTTGAGGTGACTTTGAGACGGTATGCAGTGGAAATAGGCTTCTTACAGGAGCACAATTTCAGGTATGGTAAGGATTTGTTGTTGCAAGGGTACAGAGTGTATGTGGGCAGTTCGGGTAGCTTCAAGGGTGGGGTCGCAGTAGTCGTGTGAGAGACCAGTCCTTTCCAGTTGTTGTCTTGGGAGGAGGGAAGGATAGTGAGAGTAGATGGGATGTGGGGGGTGTTGAGAGTTACTTTCATGGGAGTATATATGCCAGCTGTTAGGAATAAAAAGATCAAAGCAGACTTTGTGAGGGATCATTTGCTCTATTTCATGGGAGGTTTAGCTGAGGTTACGATAATTGGGGGCGATTGGAACTGCGTTATAAGGAAGAAGGATGTTGAGCCCCGTGAAGCTGGGTGTGTCCGGGGCCCAAGACTGTTCAACAGCCTCCCATCAGCCATAAGGGGCATTACCATTAGACCTCTGGTTGCCTTCAAGAGGGAGCTGGACAGATACCTAAAGTCAGTGCCAGATCAGCTGGGCTGTGGTTCGTACGTTGGACTACGTGTCTTGGGGAGTGCGGGGTTGGTGGATGTGGTAGGGAGGATGGAGTGTGGATCATACCTTTGTCCGATGGGGTATGCCACACGATTGGACAGAGTTTATGTGTCACGAGTGGCAATGGTGGGGAAGCTACGGTGTGTAGACATGAGCTTTTTGAATCATTGAGGTGTTTTGGTGGATGTAGGTTGGAAGGGAAAGTTTAAGTGGTACTCAGGTTTTTGGAAACTCAATGTACAACTTCTGGGGGGAGAGGAGAGAAGGGAAGTTTTCGCAGAATAGTGGGGTAAAGTATGGGAAAAAGGGAAGCTGGAAAGGACGTAATTAAATGATGGGAGCAGTGTGCCAAACCGGGCATAAGGGACATTTACAAGGCAAAGGGAAGAGAGGAATGGTATTGGAAATTTGGGTTACAGAAGTATTTGGAGGGGCAGCTTGAGCAGTGTTATGAGAGAGGAAGGATCACACAGGTGGGAGAGATGGTGGAAATAAAAGGGAAGTTGAGGGAGATACAAAACGAGCGGTTCAATGCGATACATTTGCGTGGGGGTATGGATGATGTTTTGTGGGGTGATAGGCCTTCGAGCACTGTTTTGAGGGCATTTCAACGGAGAAGGAAGGGTATGACAGTGCTAGGCCTAGAAGTTAATGAAGACGTGGACGGGTATGTCCAGGGACAGAAGATGAAAACAACAGAGGCTATGAGTCTATAGTACTTGGAACAGCAGTTTAAGCAATACTTGAAAAAGAATGTGGATGGAGGCAGGAATGTGGGAATAATAGTGGAAGGTATACAACAGGTGTTGGGAGTGGAGGATAGGAAGAGCATGGAAGGGGGAATAAGTGAAGAAGAGGTGTGGATGGCAGTGAAAAGTATGAGTCTGAGAAAAGCGCTGAGAGTGGATAGCATACCGAACGATTTTTTTGTGGAGCATTGTTGTATAGAGAGTGTCTGGTATGTTTATTGAACTGTATGAAAGAGACAGTATGTTTGGGAATAACTCAGCACATGAGGGTAGTAGACTTAGTTAAAAAGAGGGAAGCAGGAGTAACAATTAGTGATTATAGGGGCTTATCCATGATGTGCGCTGATTATAAGATCTTTGCTAAGGTGTAAGGGAATAGAATGAAAAGGGTTTTAGGAAGAGTGATCGAGGATGGGCAATATGGTATACCAGGAGTATGAATCAAGGACATGCAAGGATAAGGGACTTCATAGAAAGTAGTATGGGTGGAGGTTTCCTGGCTTTAGATTGGCAGGCTGCATATGATGGCATTGATTGGGATATGTTGTGGATGATAATGAGAAAGCAAGATTTTGGTGATGAGATTGTTGAATGGGCAAAGTTGTTGTATAAGGACGTGAGTGTGAGGGTGCAAGTCAATGGTCTGGTGGGTAAGGAAGTGCGAATGGGGAAAGGTCTGCGACAAGGGATCCTTTTTGCATGTTTGCAGAACCCTCTATACAGCCTGGGATGGACAAGAGGGTATAAGAGGGCCATCCGACAAATGCGGTCAGTATCTTTATTTTTCGTCCGATTTTTTTTATTTTTGGTGTACATTTAGAAGCATACATGTAACATAATATAACAAAGTTTCAATAAGATTGGCCAACAAACAACTGAGCAAAAAAATGTTTACTGATTTTGACAAATGACAGCACTTTTTGACAAATTGGTACTATGAGTGGCTCTGTTAGAATACATCTAACACTAATTTTGGCTGAATGCAATTAATCTAATATACCTTATTTTCGTGCTCAAAAAAAATTAATTTGGTACCCTTTTTGGCATTCACCAAAATATCTGCCTTTTACCCCCCACAAAATAAAAATTATTTGAGATATTCCAAGAAAGACTTGAACAATAATTAAGATAAGATAAGATTTCCTCGGATTTTTAACCCCGGAGGGTTAGCCACCCAGGATAACCCAAGAAAGTCAGTGCGTCATCGAGGACTGTTTGTCTTATTTCCATTGGGGTCCTTAATCTTGTCCCCCTGGATGCAATCCACAACAGTCGACTAACTCCCAGGTACCTATTTGCTGCTAGGTCCTTATATAACAACTTTGCCCATTCAACAATTTCATCACCAAAATCTTGCTTTCTCATTATCATCCACAACATATCCCTATCAATGCCATCATACGCAGTGGCCCGGTGGTCTGGTGGCCATAGCTCTCGCTTCACACACGGAGGGCCTGGGTTCGATTCCCGGCCGGTGGAAACATTTCGTCGTGTTTCCGTACACCTGTTGTCATGTTCACCTAGCAGCAAATAGGTACCTGGGTGTTAGTGGACTGGTGTGGGTCACATCCAACTGAACAAGATTAAGGACCCCAATGGAAATAAGACAGACAGTCCTCGATGATGCACTGACATTCTTGGGTTATCCTGGGTCGCTAACCCTCCGGGGTTAAAAATCCTAAGAAATCTTATCTTATCATCTGTGTCTCCCAAACTGCCAGAAGTACCTGTAGCCAAGGCTAAGCCTGGCCACTACAACATCAGTCAGTTCACATTGCAAGTTGCTTCACAAATATGCCCATCTATGCTTACGTTATCATGAGCACATATAGGCACGTTCATGGAGATTAGATTTGGATTTATATCTACAGTTCACTTATCTGTTGCAAGCAAATTTAGAAAATTTGCTTAGTATAACTGGTATCTTATTTTCATTAATAAGATATCTTGACATGTCACATAGGTTATTATACTGTCTATCTCTATATTCCTCAGTATAAGACATTTTGTGAGTGGCGGTCAGACTGCTGACATCGATAAAATCGATAAATGGTTGTTGCATCATCATACAAGCTCCGCCCACCTCTGATATAAGCCCATCCCACTCTTGTAAGTGGTGGGAGGATACCATGCCCAGCCCTTCTAGGGCAGGGTAGGTACCAAAGCTAGAGTCTTGGGAGCAGTCTGCAGCTCGCAAGACTGCTCTTCCTGTCAGGGAAGCTGGCAGACCAGAGAGGCCTAGCTTCTCCCTACGAGCCCCATGCTGGTGGGGAATGTGACTATGCCTAGGGACAGTTGGTCCAAACGATGAGAGGGTACTTGTACCTCCTCCCATGGGAGACATTGGTCTCTGATACTCCCACGACAGGGAGCCGGAGCCGGGTTGCCATCTGGACGAGACCCAGGCTGGGCGCGTTCCCGGTGAATCAACACCTCCTCCTCCTTGTAAGTGCTAAATTTACTGTATTAGGAAGAAAAATAGACAGAAAATTAAAAAAAAATATATATATAAAAAATTCACCTCGCGCTTATGCATATATTTACCTGGAGGGTCGCCACCAGACATGTTTCAAGTAGCTATAATTTGCTTTAGAAACATCGTATTATGATGGGGTTTTCACCAAAATGTTGCCAAATACTTACACTATTTTTCTGTAAACAAAACCCAATAACAATATTTTTCGCATAATTCTCATGTCCGCGCGAGAAATTGCCGGAATCTGGAATTGTGGGATATGTGGACGACAGTACTGTGTTGGTCAGGGGCGAGGAAGGTCTGAGAAGGAAGGATTATTGAGATTTTTGGAAGGGCAACATGTTTAGCCATTAACACTGCTAAGTCTAAGTTGTTGGAGGTAGGATCATGGGTGGGGGGTGGCATAGGGGAAAGGTGTGGATGGCCAGTAGTAGGGAGAGTAAAGATCTGTGGTGTTATTTTTATGAATGATGTCTGTGAGGTGCAGAGAGTGAATGCTGAGGAGGTTGTAGAGGGGGACATTAAGGAGGATGGAAGGGTGAAGGACGGGGGAGCTAACTATACAGCAGAGAGTGGTAGTGGTTGATGCATTACTGTATAGTAAGTTATAATATGTAGCTGTGGTTTTTCCTGTGTTGAGTGGCGATGTGATAGAATTGGAAAGGAAGGTTCTGAGGTTTGTGTGGGGTTTTGGAAAACATTGGTTACAAAAGAAGGTTGTTATGACAAGGCAGGGATTGGGGGACTGGGGCTAATAAATGTAAGGAGCCATCTTATGGGCATGTATGTAAAGTATTCCTATCTGCGAAAAGGGGGGGACTGGGGACGAAGGGTGGAAAAGGTTATGAATGAATTGAAAAGGTGGTGGGGAGGGAAGGGTCTTATAAAGTGTGGTGATATGCTGAGATGTATGTTGGCAGTGAGGGACCCTAGGAGTGTTAAAGCAAGGAAGCTGGGGATGGTAGGGGTGGGTGCAGAAGTGGTGGCAGGGGAGGCAGTGTTTCCAGTATATAACTGGAAAGGAATATGGGGTGGGTTGCGATGTTTGCGATTGAAGATAAGGGTGTGAGAGGTGGTATATAGGTTTTTCCATGGGGCAGTAGCATCAAAGACGGTGCCATATAAAATGGGGTTGGCAGTGGTACAAAGAGACTGGTCTGGGGAGGGGGAGTGAGGTTATTCTTATAATTAGTAGAATGGTTGGGGAGTGTGTGGATGTAAGTGTTGTTTCTTTGTTAGTGAATGGAAGATTTTGTGTGGGTGAGTGGGGGGGGGGGTGATGGAGAACTTACCTGTTAGCCCTGACTTTTGGGGCAACAGGTGCTGACTTTGTACTCGGTATTTGTCTGGTTGCATATGTATGAATCTGGTTCAAGGACTCTTGGGGGGGGGGTTTCCTGGGGGATTAAGGGGCAAAATAGAGGTGGCTTTCCTAAGACATAGAGGTGGATATAATATGATAAAGGTTTCATATATGCCTCCTGATTTTGGAGGAATTATACTTCCCATGACATGATGACATATAGTAAGCGTTCTTGGAACATGTAAAGGTCATCAGGTGTGTAAGGCCTAAGTCGGGTTTAGTATGTAATACCACTATGTTATACTTTATGTTTGGGATAGCATTTTTCAAAGAGTCTGCCATTGTGTAGCAAAGGCCTGGTGCATTATACATTATGTGATACAGGGCATTCATTCCATGTTAGTATGATCAGACGAGGTAAGGTAACATTTTAAGGCGGTATTGAAGAAAACGTAGGTAAATGTTCTCTGTATATATGTACTGAGAATTTAGGAACGCAGAATACTGTAGTATTACGTATGAGCACAGAGAACAGGTTGGGAGTGGATAGAGTGAGAACTTACTACAGAGTCGGAGCACCCGTGACATTTAAAGATGAGGCAACTCACGTAATACTATGTGAGGCTTACAGTCAATTGACAGTAGGATGAGGGTGTGAATTTTTGTGTATACTGCCCAAGGTGTAAGGTATGTGTAAAGGGCAAATTAGTAATATGATGCACATTGTTTCAATGGTATGTATACCCCGTGTGGGGGATTGTGAGATTACCTGTCTGGGCTTCACCACCACTGTACTGAAGCAAATCAGCCCCTCCAGCATTATTTATGTAAGGTGTGATAAATATTAGTTGTGAAAATTTCATGACTGTCCTCACTTGTATTTGTTGTCTATATCCTTACCTATTTACTATGTGCATAGTTATGTAACTCAGGTGAAAGAGATAAATGCCGTTTAATTAAATTAAAATATTTGATAAGTAATGTCTTCTACCAAAATTGTTGTATTGAAATGTAATGCAGAACAAGTTAAATGTTTAATTGAGAATACTATTAGTATTATTTATTATTGCTGTTACATCTGTACATGTTTTGAAAATATTCTTTACTGTAAAAGCTGTAAATTAACTCAAGAAATGTATTTGAACTGTGACCATCTTCGCATTCTGTTGTTCTGTTATCGTATGTTCCAATAATTTTTCTCTAGAATTTTTGTTAATCTGTAATATAGTGTATAAAGTTCACTTTTTTGTGTCTGATTATTTTTCTAGTATTAGTATTCATTGTAATAATTATTGGGAGTAGAAATAAGGTTTATAGAGGCAAGTTGAGCTCTTTTGTAGAAATTTGTGAAGAGTTTTTGTACATGAGAGGGAGTTCTATTCAAAACAAGGGAGGGAACACGAGGAAGGGTTCCCATAACCACTCTCACACCTTTGTCAGCTTAAGAAGCTTTTTTTCAACTTCTCATATTGATTATACTGCTGCTAACAAGTGAGTTCATAACCTGTGTTAAGGGAGATAAGTAGAGAAGCTCAAATATTGTTAAAATGCAGTCTTTTTGTGTTATAGCCATGGGAGGAACAAGCCTCCAGCCGGCATATCTTGTATCACTCTAAGAAAGGGCTATTAACTGTGTATGTCTTATAACTTGCCTTATTATGATAGCTAAATGATACCTGTATATTGCATGATTAGAGTAAATTGTAAGAATAATGATAATTTAAGGTGTAATGACTGTTATTTTTGACCTATGTGATCTACCACTGTACTTCTTATTTCTAACCTATAACTTTCCTAACCTATCTTTTATGCTAATACTCTTTTATTAAATATCTACTACTTATGTTTATTTCCTGTAATTTATCTGTCACATGTAACTTAACCTAGCTTACCTGTGTTTTTGCTACCTTGTACCACTATTTTATTTTCCTGTCTTAATTCATACTAGCCTATGTTTCATGTTTATTCTGTGTATACATATATGTTCATTCTTTCTTTTGTGTATTATAATTGTGTTAAGTTATACTGTTTGTTTACTGTAATTCAGTTGTTTTAGTTATGTAAAATCTTGAGTTTATAAGGGAATTATTTTTGATATGTCATTTTTTATTGTTTTGATAATTTGTTGATTATGTTCTTTTCTCATATTTTTTTGCAAGATCTTTATTTTGTTTGTAGAAGTTATGCTTGTGTATTTTGGGACTAAACCTGAAAAATTCTTTTAGGGTTTATCAGCAACCAGGCACCCCCCAAAGATATGCCTCCAAAGTAGGAGAGATCCACCAGAGATACTGAGGAGGGGATAGTGCTAGAGACCTTGAACACTATAGTCCTGGAGGATCAGACCAGGCTTGTAATCTGGGATTTGGAAGGTCTCAGGAGCATACCAAAGCAGGAATGGATCAAGGCACTTAAACTTCAGTATTAAAAGCAATGGAGTTCCTTGGGAACTATGTGGGGAGGTAGTTTTAACATCAGTAAGCCAGGCGTGCTATAAAAATTATGTGCTACTAGAAATTTTTCTTCTTTGGTATAAACAATTTCAGATACACTTGTAATGTGTTTATTAAATTGTAAGTGGTCTTACCTGGGTATGTTTTACTTTCCCCTTTGAGCCATGTATACAAGGTCCATGTGTCAGGAACTAAATTTAATAACCTATTTATGTTATCATTTTTCTGTGGAGAGTCAAGCCCCTGATAAGGTGCCTACTGCTCGTGTTTTCAGGCCATGCTACCCTAAGAGCCAGTACTTATCAGGACCCCTATCTTGTTATAGCTATCCTGTATTATTTCTCACTGGGTTTTCTCCTGCTCTAACCCAAACTCCATGTTTTCGTCCCTTCTCCTATGACTATCGTTTGTTTTATCCCTTCCACTATTAAAAGAGCAGGTGGTGGCAGCATACTCCCAAGAGAATAGACCGCTATCGTCTATTCTCCCATATTCTAGTAATATCCCCATACATATTTTTTTGTCCACTCCGAGTCTCTACCTGAGGGAACAGACCATATGGCATCGTCTGATGCTCTGTCGACCCCAGGGTGGGAATGGGGTGGAAGTTGCCGCATTTCACCACTTACAAACAAAATCTCAACGGGAGGTGACCGCCAATTTAATTTACCGCGGTTATCCTGTGAGGCGTGTGAGAAAACTTGAGCCATCCTGGTTGCTGAGTTGGCTCCCTTCGATGGTCGATCACTGTTACAAAATGACACGATATCTATTAATAATAGACATCTCCAGTGAACACTAGAAAGGATAGCCCTTCTAGCATCCAGCCTGTTACTGGGCTTTTGCAACAAAGTCAGTATCCTGGTTCAGTTATCCGACATATTATATATCTTAAGAGGATTGCAACTGATAGGGTACTAACCAAACAGATATTTAAAAGGTTTATTAACAAAGTGAGAAAATCTAGGGTAGCTAAGCAAATCAAATATAAAGATATTAGGATATCAATAAGGAGGTTAATTAGGAGGGTAGCTCCTACACTGCTCTCATATACAATAAGTCTGTGCTGAGGGCACATATATATATAAATGACTCAGAAGTACCATCAGGTACAATGTCAGTAATTACAATAATATATACAAATATGAATAACTGTGTGTATGAGTGTGCTCCCGGTAACTCCAAGACTCGACTCAACCAGTGTACGACTGAACTTCTCTTAAGCTAGCTGCTCTAACAAACTGACAATCAGAACAGCTTGATTGTCCAGTAAAATGACCAATTCACAGAACAGCAATATAACAGGCAACAGCAACACAGCATCAGGAACAAGGAGATAGTAAATCGACCCTAACTGGGGACCATAAGTAGATCCTCCAGAACAGTCACAAAACTCCCTTTCTACTGAAACTAGGTTCAGCATAAACAATCCCAAACTGTGGCGGTGCACAGATGCCTTATCGAATTAGGTCCAGAGCTATAGCTTGAGACCTGAGTTTTGACACTCGAGCACAAAATATTACATCCTACCTAATAAATATAGCTAAGTTAAATAGGTCAAATAAGTCAAATAATAGTCTAATAATAGTATAAAGCCAGATATTAACGATTTAGCAATAATCACCATACCCAGCCCTTTTAGGGCAGGGTAGGTGCCAAGGCTTAAGCTTGCTACCATCTGCGGCTCGCAAGCCTGCCCTTCCCGTCAGCCTCCTTGGGGCGGGGAAGGTGGCAGACCAGAGTGGCCTAGCATCTATCTACCACCTGCCTCGTGCTGGTGGGGAATGTGGCTAGGCCTGGGACCAGTTGGTCCCGCTGCTGAGTAGTACCCCCTCCCATGGGAGACATAGGTCTCTGATACTCCCACGCCAGGGAGCCAGAGCCGGGTCGCCATCTAGTAAAGACCCGGGCCGGGTGAATTCCCAGTGAATCAACACCTCCTCCTCCTCCTCCCTTCGATATTCTCACTCTAAACCCACATCGCTCTAGACCAGTTTTGATAAATTGAAATGGGTAACACCAATAGTTAAGGTGTTGTTAATTTTTGTGGACTGTATATGTATATGAGAGACTGATTAGAAAGAGAGTACACACATTTACGAAATTAAATCATAACTCACCCAGTGTCATTGTTGTTCATTGGAGATCGTTGATAGCCACAGTAAGAATTCCTCATTGCAACCTATACAATTGGCCAATGTAACAGCTACAACAACAAAAATACTTACTGTGGGGAGGAGACAGTCCTCTCATCCGTCTTCCTCCAACGATTCTCGTTGTCTTGACGGTAAACTCAAATCTCCCAGCAAGATGATGATGGTGGATTGGTTGTCCCGATTAAGCTTTAACAACTCTGTGGTCCTCAGGACAGGACTAAGAATTTACCATGTGGTCAGTCGGGAAATGGCGACTTTTCTCATCTCACTCATTCCCTTAATCACAATTGATTTAATGTCCCACTAATTTACCCTCGTTAGAAGTTAATTCATTAATAATTGTGTACGACGAACAATGATCAAACAGACGCACATATATTCTACCGAACATGCGTAATGGCGGCGTCATTCACTATTTACTACATTATCACTCTATTATTACAGTTTATTGGACTTAATGTCCCACATTATTCACGGAGAACATTC
>WNWK01022503.1:22500-32445 GCA_009830355.1 Cherax destructor
ATCCTATTGGGGGTCGTCCTTGTGCAGTTCTTTTCTGCAAAGCAATTTGTCGATGTCCTTTGAGCCCCTGACCACCTTTGCCCGATTTGTGCAGCCAGTCTTGCAGCAGATAGCGAGAGAGATGTCAGTTGTTTTTGAAATTGAATACAAGCTTCACAATGACTAGCGGTTGGGTTTAGTCCTGACTCTATTCCTTACTCTAAATTCATTTCCTCTCACCCACTTATTCTTCGTCTGTCCCCACTTTCCTCTCGCCCAATGTGGGTTCTTACCTGTGAGTCCTTAGTTAGTTTCTGGATCGTTTTTCGAACACCTAAATGTCTAAAAAAATTTGCACTCCTTTATAAGCATATAAGAATGATTAATATTAATAAAAATGTAATAAATATATACGTATTTGTAACTTTAGTCCTAAACACAAACATCATTATATATTAACACCGAGTGTTGTTTGGGACGAATAGCACCATTATGATCGCGGGTTCGAACCCCACCCGTGGTATGTTTTTTTTTGTTCCATGTAAGCATACGTGTCTACCTACTTATATACCTATGTATATTTTATGCATAATTTTAAATGAACAATGTACCATTATCACAATAGTGAGGTATTATTAACTATTTTCAAGCATCTGTCCCGTCTTCCCTGCTCATCCCATTGGGATCTTACCTGCACTCTTCGTTCGTTCGTTCAGCGGGATCATAATCATACTTCAGAGGATCAATTCTATATAAAGTGTGCTGAGTTCCTTGACCGTAACTCAGATATGAATCCAACCTCGAGGATGAGGCTTAATGTGACCCTAGTGCAGTTAGCCTCTCAAAAACTCCGTTTTTTCTTACTCAAGATCAAAGAACAAGTTACAGGATGGAGGGGAAATAATTTTATATTCACCGACTGGTAGTGTACACTAAGATAAAGATAAGATTTCTTCGGATTTTTATCCCCGGAGGGTTAGCCACCCAGGATAACCCAAGAAAGTCAGTGCGTCACCGAGGACTGCCTGTCTTATTTCCATTTGGGTCATTAATCTTGTCCCCCAGGATGCGACCCACACCAGTCGACTAACTCCCAGGTACCTATTTGCTGCTAGGTGAACATGACAACAGGTGTAAGGAAACACATCGACATGTTTCCACTCACCGGGAATCGAACTCGGGCCCTCAGTGTGTGAAGCGAGAGCTCTAGCCACCAGGCCACTCATCATATTATGGCCTATTATTACAAAAAAAGGCCCAATACTATGACTGGAACAATACTCACATAACCCACACATATAAAAAAGAGAGGAGATTACGACGACGTTTCGGTCCGACTTGGACCATTTACAAAGTCACACTAACACAAAGGATAGGTGGAAGGGGTATTTATAGGCAGGCAGACAGAGGAGGGCACAAGAAAGTGGTGGAGGGGTAATAATGGAGGTAGTAGTGGTGGTAGTAGTAGTAGTGGAGTCAGTCATATTCTAGGAAAGGAGCACTGCAATGAAGCTGGCGGCCTGCATAGGGTAAGGACAAGAACACAGAGGGGGAAAAATAAAAATAAAATAAAGAAGGACAAATACAAGGCAAAAGAAAAGAAAAAAAACCCAGAGGAGAAAGGCGAAAGAAGAAAAGGGGAAGAGATAGAAGGGGAAGGAATTAGGTTTTCTTTCTTTCCTTTTGCCTTGTATTTGTCCTTCTTTATTTTATTTTCATTTTTTCCCCCTCTGTGTTCTTGTCCTTACCCTTTGCAGGCCGTCAGGTTCATTGCATTGCTCCTCTTTCCTAGAATATTGACTGACTCCACTGCTACTGCTACCACTACCACTACTACCTCCATTATTACCCCTCCACCAGTTTCTTGTGCCCTCCTCTGTCTGCCTGCCTATAGTTAGGTAGACATGATACAATGATATACAGTTAGGTATAAATGAGGTGTACATGCCAAAAGAACTAATAATATGCTGTGCATTGCGAGCATTCTTAAGATTAATTAATAGTAGACTACATGGAAAAAAATTATGATTGATAATTTATAAAATAAGTATAATTGTGTATCTAAGTTGTAAAATTTGAATATAATTTGAACATAATAATTTATTAATTGTAGCAATGCAATTAATTGAGTGAGATAACAATTTAAAACAATTAGTTGCATTGGTCGATCACCATGCCCAGCCCTTCTAGGGCAGGGTAGGTGCCAAGGCTGGAGCTTGCTACCATCTGCGGCTCGCAAGCCTGCCCTTCCCGTCAGCCTCCTTGGGGCGGGGAAGGTGGCAGACCAGAGGGGCCTAGCAACTAGCTACCTACCTGCCTCGTGCTTGTGGGCGAATATGGTTAGGCCTGGGACCAGTTGGTCCCACTGCTGAGGGGTACCCTCTCCCATGGGAGGCTTCGGTCTCTGATACTCCCACGCCAGGGAGCCGGAGCCGGGTCGCCACCTGGTAAAGACCCGGGCCGGGAGATTTCCCGGTGAATCAACACCTCCTCACCTAGTTGCATTGCAATTACAGTTTATGTGGTCATTATAATGTAAATGTTATAGAAACAGTTAGCTTAGTATGTATTATTCATAACAGGTTTTGACATTTAAGTGATTAATCAGGTTTTTATATTTAAGTGATTATTCTACTTTGTTGGGAATGTTTGATATTGTGCATTTAGGTTTGGGTGAGAAGGTGGTTTTTTAGCATCGTTTTGAATTGGGGTACAGGTCAGGGTTTCTTTGGCAATGACAGGTAATGAATTCCAAATTTTCGTGCCTTTTATAGCATTGAGTTTTACATAGTGTTAGTGGACACGGGGAACATAGAGGAGTGATCTGTGTCTAGTGTTATGGTCATGTGTCCTGTTAAAATGGTAGAAAGTTTGAGAATTTTTAGATGTTCTATGATGTGGTCATAAGATAAAAAGTTTCTTCGATTTTTAACTCGGAGTGTTAGCATAGAAGTAGTGCGTCATCGAGGACTGTCTGTTTTATTTGTTAATGCCCCAGTGCCCACCAGTAAAATAGTATAGGAGGTGTGACGGTGGTGAAATTTTCCATGCGTGCTCTGTGTAAGCAAGTAACAGAACGGGTTTGGATGTCTTGTATGGTGAGTAAGTTTAGTTTTTGAATATTGGTGGAGTATGTTGCCTGGAGTGAGAATTTGTTATCATTCTAACTGCTGCCTTTTGTTGTGTTATTAGTGGTCTGAGATGAGTTATTGATGTAGAGCCCCATGCGCAGATTCCATAGGTGAGGTAGGGGTAAATGAGTGAGTGATATAGGGTAAGGAGAGCTGGTGGTGGAACATAGTACCATATCTTGGATAGTATCCCACGGTCTTTGAGACTTTCTTGGAGATTTGTTGTATATGTGTCTGAAATTTGAGGCCACTGTCAAGATGGATTCCTAAGAATTTTCCCTCTGTGAGTTTTGCGATAGGGGATCCGTTTATCATTATGTTAAGTGGTGCGTTTGTAGCTCTGTTCCCAAACTGGATAAAATAGGTTTTATCAATATTGAGAGTAAGTTTGTTGGTCATCATCCAGGTAGATATTTTCTGCAATTCAGTATTTGCAGTGTTGGCTAGTGTGTCTGGGCTTGGGTGAGAGATAACGTATGTAGTGTCATCTGCAAAAGTATGGGTTTGAGTAGTTGAGATGCATTTGGTAGGTCGTTAATGTAAATGAGAAAGAGAGTGGGCCAAGAACACTTCCTGTGGACACCTACTGTAATAGTTTTCGCGTGAGCTAGCTCCATTTGTGTACACATATTGGTTTCTGTTGCTAAGGTATGATTTTAGGTAGTTTAGGGAGTGTCCTCTTATACCATAGTGCGATAATTTTAAGTGTAACAGATCATGGTCAACTGTATCAAAAGCTTTACGTAAATCAATGAAGATTCCCACTGGGATTTCTTTTTCTCAAGGCGGTGTAAATTATTTCTACATGTGTATAATGGCATCATTTATTTTTATTAGGCCTGAATCCAAATTGACAGTGGTTGAGTATGTTGTTGGAGGTGAGGTAGGAATATATTTGTCTATGAATTAATTTTTCAAAGATTTTGGAGAGAAGGGGTAAGTTAGATATCGGCCTGTAGTTATTCAGGTCTGCTTGATCTCCTCCCTTATGTATTGGGGTGACCTTAATATTATACACTGTAGTAGATACGAGTTATTATTCTATAATTAAAAGGAATAAGGTAAAAAGAGTTATTTACATGTACATGTATGGTAACTAAAAAAAATAAAAATCGTTCTCCTCCCTTTCTGTCGCTACATTCATTAGGTATCTTTTGGCTCTCTTCTTGAACTGGCTCATGCTATGACTGGCTTTGACATGTGCAGGCAGTCTGTTCCATTCCTTTATTGCTGTACAATAAAAGGTGTTTGAAGCCTGGCCACTGACTGTAGGTACTACAAAGTTGTGCTCTCTCCCCCTAGTACTATGACTGCTTTGGTTCCCAGCCTTGACAAAATTGGCAGCAAGATATTCTGGACACTGTTTGTGAGCAATTTTAAAAACTTGATTCAACTTAAGTTGTTTTACTCTGTCTTCAATATTCAGCATATCCAATTGTTGTAATTCATCCTGGCCTACATGTTCTCTTGGGCCCAGGTCCAGGATGATTCTTATCATTTTGTTCTGTGTGATTTGCAGTTTATCTTTCAGTTTTTTTGTCAAGGCAGAGTACCATGAAGAGCAAGCGTAGTCAATATGACATTGTATAATTGCTAGACATATGGTCCTGCAAGCCTCAGTAGGTAGACACTGTGCTTGTCTGTAGAGGAACTTCAGTCTGGCATTCGCTTTCTTTACTATACTGTTCCCTATCAATTCTCCTTACATGCATGGGTCAAAGGGGATTCCCAGATATTTTACTGAGGAAACTGAAGTGATGGATTCCCTATTACATCAGACATTAAAATTATTTACCCTGCTCAGTTTATATTTCGTGCCAAAGAGTATGGCTTCTGTTTTCCCAAGGTGTAACAATAACTTGTTGTCTACTAACCATTTGCTGCAGGACTCCAGTTCCAGTGTTAATACATTAGCTATAGTATCTTGTGGGTCTTTACCTGATACTAACAGAGCACTGTCATCCGCATATAGTAGGAGTTTGCACTTGACACTGATGGGCATGTCATTTACATAACACAGGAATAATACGGGACCCAGAATACTACCTTGGGGAAGTCCACATGCTATCGGCAGTGGTTCTGATTCTGCTTTGTGGATTTTGACAATTTATTTCCTATTGCTAAGATAGGACTTAAACCAGTCTATGGAACCTATGCCGATAGCTTGAAGTTTCTTACATAATACATTGTGGTTGACAGTATCGAAGGCCTTTTGCAAGTCTAAAGTTACCATTCCTATGAGGTTCCCTATCGACATTTCAGTTCTCATGTAATCCATCAGATTAATTAGGGAGGTGTCGGTTGAGTAAGAGCTCCTAAAGCCTGATTGGTAACTATGAAGAATGTTGTTGTCACACACAACCCGCACATATAAAAAGAGAGGAGCTTACGACGACGTTTCGGTCCGACTCGGACCATTTACAAAGTCACACTAACACACAGAACAAGGGGAAGGGGTATATATAGGCAGGCAGACAGGGCAGGGCACAAGAGAGTGGGGTAATAATGGAGGTAGTAGTAGAAGTGGTAGTAGAAGTAGTAGTGGAGTCAGTCATATTCTAAAAAAGGAGCACTGCAATGAAGCTGGCGGCCCGCGTGGGTAGGACAAGAACACAGAGAGGAAAAGGCGGGTTGTGTGTGTATTGTTCCAGTCACGGTATTGTGCCTTTTTTGTTATTTAATGTTGTTGTCATTAAGATACTTCACTACTTGACAGTACACCGCCCTCTCTAGAATTTTGGATATTACACTGAGTATACTAACAGGCCTATAGTTGCTGACATCAGACCTACTATTTTTCTTGAAGATAGGAGTAACTCTAGCCTCCTTGAACCCCTCTGGTACTGTATTAGTGGTGATGGACAGATTTATTATGTGAGCAATGGGGATTGCCAGTTCAGAGGCACCATCTTTTAGGAACTTAGACAGGATGTTATCAGGGCCGGTGCTCTTAGTTGGGTTTAATCTGCTTAGTTCTTTTTGCACGAAGTCATGAGATACACTTACTAGTTGACAACTGTTTGGAGTTACCCCTCTATTGATATAGTATGTTTTAAACTTATCAGAGTCTGTGTTAAAGGTATTTGATGCAGCAGGTAGCTTACTTACTAGTGTTGATGCGGCAGTTGTGTAGTATGAATTAAAACAATTTGCCACTTTAGTTGTTTCGTGGCATACCTCGTTATCAACATTTAGTACTATGTTAGATCTATCTACAGGTTAGATCTATCTATGGCTATACCCCAACTGTTTTAGTTGTTGCCAGAGCTTTCTAGGGTTATTCTTGTACTCTTCGATTTTTGAGCAATAGTGTCTAGCCTTTGCGCCTTTTATAAGCCTCTGCACTCTGTTCCTCACCCTTAAGAATTCATTTAGCACTGCAATATCCTGTCTATTTGCCTTAAATCTTTTTATCAACTGGTCTCTGAATTTCATATTATCTAATATATCAGTAGTCATCCAGGGTTCAGTTCTACGTTTAATCCTACGTTTAATTGCCTTTAATGGACTCACATCTGTCCTCCCTCATGGAATTTGTTTGACTTTACTAGGTTATCCTGGGTTAAATATACGTACTTAGTGTGCTTTGTGGCTGAATTGCACTGTTAGCATTATGAAATTGTAATAAATTTGGAATGAAAGTCATCTTTGTTCCACTTGCACACCCTGTTTGCTGGTAAGGAAGCTGGTAATAAAACACTAGCTCCTGATTTCATTGTTTACTTTTGCTAGTTAGGTGTACAGGTATGTCGGACACAGTTTGAAGGTTACTGGGATGTCTGATTAAAATAGCCATGAAGCAGACTAAATTCACTATAATATCAAACAGCAGCTTGTCTGATCATGCACTCAATAAAATAGACCATTATTATTATTATAATCAAATAGAAGCGCTAAACCACAGGGGTCATACAGCGCTGCAGGTTATTGCAGGATGCAGGGAGAATGGGTTGTAAGAGGGAGATGGATGATTAGTAGGGTATGGAGTGCAGCAGGACAGTGGATAGTGCAGGGATAGAGGGTAGAAAGAGATCGAGGTAGAAGGGACTGAGGGAGGTGCTAAAGGTATAATCTTCAGAGTTTGTTGTAAGTCAGTTTCTGTCAAAAAGTCAACGAGAGAGTCAGGATTAAAGGAGGGTCCATCAGCAAGAAGGGAAGGTAAAGAAAGGGCCATAGAGCGAAGACGCAGTTGGAGGTAGATTCTGCACGCTCGTTGATAAAGTGGACAGTCCAACAGAATATGTCGAACAGACACTGGAACCTGACAATGCTCACAGAGAGGGGCAGGGAGCCTCTCCATGAGATACCCGTGCGTAAGACGAGTGTGGCCAATGCGAAGACGGGAGAGTGTAGTCTCCCAACCTCGACATTGGTGACAAGAAGAAGGCCAGAAACCTATACTCGGTTTAATAGAATGAAGTTTGTTATTTAGCAGGTCAGACCAGCGTTGTTGCCAACGGGTGCGAAGGTGGTAGCAATGACCGCAAAATAGTCCGTAAAAGGAACACCTCTATATGAAACTGGAAGGTCATGTACTGCTGACCGCGCAGCAGTGTCTGCCTGTTCATTGCCCTGTACTTCAACATGACCAGGGACCCAACAAAAAACAATATCTTTGTGCTTGCTAGAGATACGGCGTAACCAAAGTTGGATACGAAGAACTAGGGGGTGAGGTGTATCAATTTTACGGATAGCCTGTAAAGCACTAAGGAAGTCTGAAACGACCACAAATGGTGATAGAGGTATAGATGCAATACGGATAAGTGCCACAAGAATGGCATACAATTCAGCCGTAAATATGCTATCCGAGGGTAATAGATGCCCTCGCACGACGCTGTCCGGAAACACTGCTGCGAATCCGACGCCGTCAGACGACTTTGAACCATCAGTGTATACTGCGATGGCATGGGAATGAGAGTGGAAGTGGTCTAGAAAAAAAGAGCGAGAAGCTGCCGTAGTAGGTGGGCTTTCACGCAAGGTAGAGGAATAGAACAGACACGGACAGCAGGAACTTCCCAAGGGGGTAGGGGAAAGGGAGATGTCACATGAACATATAGAGGTGGTAGCTGAAGGGAAGACAGGAGTGAATGTAGACGAAGAGAAAAGGGACGAAGTAAGCAGGGGCGACGAACAAATAAAGAGCGTCTACTAACATCTGTAACAATCCTATACATGGAAGGATTGCGGAGGTCATGAGAGTGAACATAATAGCGAATGCAATGTGCATCACGGCGATCGGACAAGGATGGAATGTTCGCTTCTACATAGAGGCTCTCAACCGGGGAAGAACGAAATGCATAAGCGTAATCCCTGGTGATGGATGGGATTAAGGATGGAAAGAGTAGCAGGGGAGGCCGCCGAATATATCTGGTCACCATAATCGAGTTTTGATAAAATTAGGGCTGAATGTAGAGGAAGGAGAGTTCTACGATCAGACCCCATGAAAGATGTGCGAGGGTTTTTAGGAGGTTCAGTCGGCTGTGACAAGTTGCCTTAAGAGAGGTAATATGAGGTTTCCAGGACAATCGACAGTCAAACAGGAGGCCGAGAAACCTGACTGTATCACGTTCTGGAATATGTGAGCCGTATAGGTACAATGGATGATCAAAGACCACTGAACGTCTAGTAAACGTAATTTGATGAGTTTTGCCACTAGAAAATTTAAACCCGTGAGTGGTGGCCCAATCAGAAACCCGGTTGATGGCATGCTGGAGGGAAACAGTCAGCACTTGCACAAACTATAGCAAAGTCATCCACATAGAGCGATGACCAAATATTGGATGGGAGAACAGATGCCAGATAATTTATAGCAAGGAGAAAGAGTGTTGTGCTCAGAACACAACCCTGGGGGACACCTTCAGCTTGGACAAATACCGGTGAAAGCTCATTACTAACCCGGACATGGAAATGTCAGTTAAATGTCAGTTAAGAAGGCCTTAAGGAAGAATGGTAGGTTGCCTCGGAGGCCTAAGGAGTGGGCCTGGGCCAAGATATTAAATCTCCAAGTTGTGTCATAAGCCTTCTCAAGGTCGAAAAAGATGGCGATAACCGAGTGGTTATTAGCGAAGGCATTACAAATATACGTATCCAAGCGCAGTAAGGAGTAAATGACAGAACGGCCTTTACGAAAGCCATATTGACTAGGGGAGAGACTATTGTGCGTCTCTAAATACCACATCAAACGTCTATTAACTAGACGTTCCATCACCTTGCAAACTGCACTGGTAAGAGTGATGGGACGGTAGTGGGAGGTATCACGTCCCGTAGTACCAGGTTTGCGAAAAGGGAGAACAATAGCAGACTTCCACAGCTGGGGAAGAACTCCTTGCGACCATATAAGATTATAGAGTCGTAAGAGAACAGTAAGAGCAGACTGATGTAAATGCTGTAGCATACGAATATGTATGCCGTCTGGCCCAGCTGCCGATGATCGGCAAGCAGAAAGTGTTGCCTCCAGTTCTTGAAGGGTAAAAGGCACATTATAATAATAATAATAATAATAATAATACTTTATATAGACATTGTACAATTATACATGGTAGATATAGTTATACATAGTAATTACATAGTTATTACTTAGTTATTAATGAGATGTACATGCCAAAAGCCCCTAATATGCTGTGCATTGCGGGCATTCTTAGGACTACTTAATTCTAGACTACATGGTAAAAAGTTATGGTTGATAATTTAAAAAATAAGTAAAGTTGCATATCTATGTTATAAAGTATGAAGATAAGTTGAACATATCAATTAATTGTAGAAATGCAACTAATTGAGTGAGATAACAATTTAGAACAATTATTTGCATTGCAGTTAGTTTACGTGGTCATTATAA
>WNWK01022504.1:0-32445 GCA_009830355.1 Cherax destructor
AAGTGATGGGTAGCAAGTATATTCACTTTTGTCAGAGTGAGTGTATCAAGTGATGGGTAGCAAGTATATTCACTTTTGTCAGAGTGAGTGTATCAAGTGATGGGTAGCAAGTATATTCACTTTTGTCAGAGTGAGTGTATCAAGTGATGGGTAGCAAGTATATTCACTTTTGTCAGAGTGAGTGTATCAAGTGATGGGTAGCAAGTATATTCACTTTTGTCAGAGTGAGTGTATCAAGTGATGGGTAGCAAGTATATTCACTTTTGTCAGAGTGAGTGTATCAAGTGATGGGTAGCAAGTATATTCACTTTTGTCAGAGTGAGTGTATCAAGTGATGGGTAGCAAGTATATTCACTTTTGTCAGAGTGAATGTATCAAGTGATGGGTTGCAAGTATATTCACTTTTGTCAGAGTGAGTGTATCAAGTGATGTGTTGCAAGTATATTCACTTTTGTCAGAGTGAGTGTATCAAGTGATGGTGTGTTGTGGGGTTCTTTTCATAGATTTGCTAATATTAACAGACGATGAGCTTGGTTTTTGGTAGCGTTTAATGAGGCGTTGGAATATATGGGAGCTGAGAGCCTATGCCTGTGTCCGCCGGCTATGCCTACCTGAATTGTACTGACTACTAGGGCCGCCCGGCACTGGGGCATTCAAAAGGCAGGCCTATCATTGGCTAACACAAGTCACATGGGAATCACGTGAACAGCTATGGCGCAGCCGTTAGAAGTACGAACCGTACAGCTCGGGCATGCTAAGTATGGCGTCTCGACATACAACTATACAAACTAAGGACAACAGGCAACAACTCTCAGCTGATTCTATACAATGTCAAAGTACACAACAGTTGAACATTATACTTCACATGGATGTTATCGTGATAGAACAATCTACATTACTATATGATGCATCATGATACTTGGGAATTAATTAAATGAGCTCATACAAGAAAATCATGATAAAAGAGATAAAAAAAAAATTTTGTTCGATCGAACTGTCTTCATGTGATCTACGAATTCTGAGGAAATATATTTACAAGAAGGTAGTGATTAACAGACAAGGTAGATCTGGTGCACTCAAATCTATACTGTTAATTCTCAGAACTCGGAGAGAACGTGAACACACAAAAAAAATTTAGTAATACTAAGTAGATATTATAACACACAGTTTAATGCTTACTACATATTTATCTATACAAATTATTTACATTTAACCCCAACTCTGCTAGGGTGAGATTGATATAGGCTGTATAATTATCATCTCTGGGTGGATCAAACTCTGTTACAGTAGGTAACTCAACTTCTGATTGAGGAGGATCTACACTGGTATCTACAAATGATACTTGAGGATTTCTTAACACTTGTCGTGTACGTAGGGAATAACGACATTCAGGTTGATCTGACTGATCATTAGAGGTAGAGGGAACAGCAACAGGAGAAATATCAGATACTGTCTCACTTGCCTGATTGTCAGGGGTGTCAGGGACTTCGTCAACATCATCGCATACTAACTTCATATGATCTAAATGCGATTCTTTAAACTGACCCGTACTAATTTCTCTAACTTTATACTTGTTGCCATTAATATGTTCAACTATTCTATAAGGACCAACAAACTTTTGATCGAGTTTTGGCATTGCTGAAGTTTTGTTAAAGTTAAACAACATGACTCTGGACCCTACTTGAACTTTAGTCGGTTTGGCTCTAGTATTGGTTACTCTAGTAAATTCTGCTGTTGACTTATGAAGTGTTTCTCGAATTCGTCTGAAAACACTTTGAGCTTGACTGGTGCGAACTGCTACGAAATCATCTGGATTGTAATTCGGTTTCGGATTGGAATATAACAGCTCATAAGGCAAACGCTTATCGACACCGTACAGTGCATAATGAGGGGTATCACCTATAGAAGCGTTAAAAGCAGAATTTATTGCACATTGAACATCAGGAATGACTTCATCCCAGGTTACACTATTGGGATTAATGGTAGCTCTCAAAACGTCAAGGACTTTCTTATTAGTTCTTTTTGCTAACCCATTACTGGCAGGATGGTGAGGAACAATGGTTGATTTTGTAATCTTGTATAGTGTACACAAGTTTTCTAGGATCTCATTACAAAATTCACCTCCATTATCTGTTATGAGGGACTTAGGAGTGGTATGTCTGCAGATTATATGTTCCTTGAATGCTTTTGCTACTTTATCGGCAGTCTTATCTGGGATAGGAACTAACTCACAATATCTGGTAAAGTGATCGACCATCACACACAGATGTTTGTTTCCACAGAGGGAACATTGGAAGTTGGTCAACAGATCTAGTGCAACTCTTTCCCATGGCTCACTAGTAGTAGGAAGTAGTAGAACTCGGCTAGCACATACAACTAATTTCTTAAACTGAGTTTTCTTTATTTAACTAAAGACTGGAAACACTTTCCTACTGAAGGAATGAACAGGCACGGTGGAGTGGAAGGACTCTCCCCGGGTGAAATAGATAGCTCAATAACACAAAGTATGAGCAAAGGAGAATGGCTCTCACTATCTCTTACTGCAGGTAATAATTACTCGACACACGACACTTTACTCTGCAAAGGGCTTACTGTCAACTGGGATAATATCACTATCTGGAACACAACAACAACAGACACTCTAGTAAGCACTAGCTGCTACAGAGACGTCTTTCTGTAGGCGGCAAGTGACATCAAGAGATGGCATAACTCATTTCAAACAGTCTTTATTCAACAAGGCATCCCCTGGAGAGGAACTACCACTTGAACAAGAGCCATCACAGGGATAGTACACTATCCTGTGTGCAATTATGACTGGATTCCAGACAGGAGTGACAGTTTTACTAATGACTTGACCGCTCGGCTACGTTAATACGTAATACACAAAGCAATCAGGACTGAATTTGAACTTCACATTCTGCAGAACTGTTATAACTCTCTGATACAAGCTGTGAGAACAAACACATTGCTCAAGAGCTAGATACTGTCTTTCAGTCGGTAAGGAACTATCAGGATCACGAAGGAAACTATATTGACTCTGTGGCTGGGTAGGTCTAGCATTCGGTAAATGACTATCATGAATTTCAGCAGGAATTGTTTGGACACTAAGGGACTGAATGCCGTCATTAGCTACACTACTTTGAGGTAAGTGAGACATACTTGCAATGAAAATTGCACAAAAACTAAGTCAGGTAAAAATGAGAATGGCAAAATATTCACAGAACACAATTAGTTAAAATGGAAATTAAACAAATTCATTGAATTAGATGCAGAAAAGGGGTTAAAACAACTAATGTACACTGCATAAGAAGGTAAAACTCACTGAATTTTGACTGTAAAATTTAAGGAATTACTTTACAAATTGCAAGAAAAGGCAATATGAATACTGTATGGATTAACTGCAAAGTGATCTCTCTCTACTGGAATTCAAACACAAGTACTAGATGAGAAATAATAAATCAATGCAAGGTGGAAGTACAATCAATAAAATTGTATACAACTGGAAAAATACTAGAAAACAAATTTTCTTAAGAGAAAATGACACTAGAATTTAATATGCATTGCTGGCAGAAATAATTAACTATGATGCTGACAACTTGCATTGAATTATTAGCACTTTTCAGGATAACACTGAGTAAAATGGAATAAATACACAAAACTGAGTGCAAAAATAACAAGAACAAGTAATCACTACTGGAGAATAATTTTAAAGTGTAATCAATGTATGGTATTGTATAAACAATTTACTGCATCAATTAAAGCAATGTTGCACTGGGCACAAGAGAATGAACACTTTAACTCTTAATTCAATTAAGAAAACTAATGAAAATGAGTATAATGAATATTACTTTACTTTACATATGAAGGTTAAGAGTGAATTTGTTCAAGGAATTACTGATAAGATCAACACAAAGACAATAATACACAAACTGAAATAAAAATAAAAACTTACAGTTTTGCAGGAGAATACACAACACTAAGATTCAGTCAGTGAATGTGATAGTTTATGCAATAAGATCTTGCATGTAAAAATATGTATAAAGAGATAGTTCTTGCTTCAGACAAAATATGTTCAATAAACAGGTTCTGCAAAATTAAAAAAAAAATGAGGCACAGGTTGACACAAAAACGTAAACTGTCTGTTGAACTAAAACATGTGAGATACTGGCACAAAAATTAATGGGACACACTGAATGGCACACAGGAAAATGAAATATGCAACTAGGAACACTGGGGCATAAACAATAAGGAACTATTGCACATACACTGCATAAAAACACAAGGGAATGCACTGGGAGAAAAATGAAGGGACAGGGAATTAATGCACAACACTGCAATAATAATGAATTAATCAAATACTGCACTCAAGGACAAGAAAATTGATACACAAGTACTTACTGCATGTGTACGAGTTTACACAAAGAACATAGATATAAAATGAGACACGGAATACATGAAAAAAACTGTAACAGATTATATAGATGAATTTGCAACTGAAAACACAGGTCTTTAAATGTCACTAAGAAAATTCACTGCTTCTTAAATGTCTCACACACACGAATGTCTATAATAGAATAGAGTCTAATGATGAATGAACGACGAGTGTAGGTGGAGAGAATATATTCCTGGTCGTTGACTGCTGACGGTCTTGTAGAAATGCGCTTACCGAAGAACTCACACAGCAAGCTTTTACGTTGGCGCTCTGGGATTAAGGAGGACACTCTCGACTTGCTATGTGAGCTGAAACAATGCTGCTGATACCCCAGATAGGGCAGAAAATACCACAAAATATTGGTTGGTAGTGGGTAGCGTGAGCAGGTGGTATCAGCCGGTGGTTTGTTTTGTTTACACCAGCGTGGGTGGTGGGTGGGTGGCGCGCATGGATGACGTCACTGCTGCCTGACTCGCTGGCGGTGGGCGATGACGTCACGGCGTTCGGCCAGTACACTAATTCCCACGGCCTTGGAACTACTAACCCAGGTGGCTTTTTGCACAATAAGCCACAGGAATGGTGAATATCACTCTGACAAGCGTCCAACTTGTAGCACAGAGCGATTGGAGACAATACTGCAAGGAACTGGCTTGCTGAAGAAACGACTGGCTTACTTGTATGACTGGCTTTCCTGAAGAAGCTGGCTTAGCTCTCTGGACTGGTGGACCTGAATGCTCTTACTTGCACACAGCAGTGAAGAATTGGGTGGATGGCAGGAGACACTGGATGACTGTAGGCTGGCTTAGGCTCTTCCCATAAAACTGGCTTACGTGTTGGCTTAATTGCAAAACCCAGATCAACTCTTCGAAGGTTTACTTGCAATTTAGAAGCCAGAAGACTGGAGACACTGCTTCAGAAGAGTCTTGTATGACGACACTGATGAGGGAAGTGAGGTAACGGTTGGTTGGTAGGACGCTGGAGGCACAACACCGGGTCTTCCTCTTCTAGTAAATCTGCTCAGATTACACAAAATATAGGCCCACAAGCTGCCACCATTTGTGTTGTGGGGTTCTTTTCATAGATTTGGTAATATTAACAGACGATGAGCTTGGTTTTTGGTAGCGTTTAATGAGGCGTTGGAATATATGGGAGCTGAGAGCCTATGCCTGTGTCCGCCGGCTATGCCTACCCGAATGGTACTGACTACTAGGGCCGCCCGGCACTGGGGCATTCAAAAGGCAGGCTTATCATTGGCTAACACAAGTCACATGGTAATCACGTGAACAACTATGGCGCAGCCGTTAGAAGTACGAACCGTACAATGGGTAGCAAGTATATGCACTTTTGTCAGAGTGAGTGTATCAAGTGATGGGTAGCAAGTATATTCACTTTTGTCAGAGTGAGTGTATCAAGTGATGGGTAGCAAGTATATTCACTTTTGTCAGAGTGAGTGTATCAAGTGATGGGTTGCAAGTATATTCACTTTTGTCAGAGTGAGTGTATCAAGTGATGGGTAGCAAGTATATTCACTTTTGTCAGAGTGAGTGTATCAAGTGATGTGTTGCAAGTATATTCAATTTTGTCAGAGTGAGTGTATCAAGTGATGGGTAGCAAGTATATTCACTTTTGTCAGAGTGAGTGTATCAAGTGATGGGTAGCAAGTATATTCACTTTTGTCAGAGTGAGTGTATCAAGTGATGGGTAGCAAGTATATTCACTTTTGTCAGAGTGAGTGTATCAAGTGATGGGTAGCAAGTATATTCACTTTTGTCAGAGTGAATGTATCAAGTGATGGGTAGCAAGTATATTCACTTTTGTCAGAGTGAGTGTATCAAGTGATGGGTAGCAAGTATATTCACTTTTTTTGGCATAGTTTTTTTTTCAGCATAATTGTGTAACCGTTTAGTCGTTGATGTTTTATGCATATTAAACTAAGGCCCACCTTCAGTTAGGTTTGATAAAAAACGCAGTTATAATCAATTATGTGTGCGGCAGTGTGGTATATATGGCAGTCTGCTGCTTGGTGAGTTTCTGACGTAGCAGACGAGACGAGAGCTGTCTTAGTGTTCCTGCTGGAGCAGGTAAAGCTTTTTAAAATCACTCATAACTATGACCAAGGTGCGTAGTGTTGATAAAGCCAACGTTTTTGTTGATATATTGCAACTGTCTCAATATTTTGCAATTTATAGAATTTTTAATGACAAAATAATACAGAGTATTCTTCTCTCAAGGTATGTGCTCATCAAAATTTTACAAATTCCTACTTATTTTCCAACTCGCACTGATGAGAGCTGTTGTAAGAAACTAAGCTTCTACTGAGATGTTTCTGCAGTACCTTAACGAAGAATGAAGGAGAATACTTTTCAAACACTCATCGTGTACACCTTACAAAGTAATTACACAATATCTCCTAGCAATAATACTACTTGTATCCTCGCTTTGGTCTCTGCACCTTGTTATATAGTCTATTAATATAGTGTTCAGGAGTTTGCTACATTATTAGCGTCTGTTGTATCCCAATATCTGATGCTCAGTAGCATCTCAGTGTATATAAACTAAGAGGATTATATCTATCTATGTAAGTACACTGAAAAGTGCATATCTACCACAGTATTCAACAATACTTT
Source organism: Cherax destructor (assembly GCA_009830355.1). Taxonomy (NCBI): domain Eukaryota; kingdom Metazoa; phylum Arthropoda; class Malacostraca; order Decapoda; family Parastacidae; genus Cherax; species Cherax destructor. The sequence goes on from WNWK01022504.1 coordinate 7,060, forward strand.
CAGGATTAAAGTATATTTAATTGGCAGGGTACAGGTAAAATGCCGTAGATAGGCTTTAAAAACCTAACAGGTTCCTTCATGCTTAAGAAATTCGTTCAAAGAAAGCATCTTTTATTTTCTTGAATCAAAGTTTAGTGCCTCCCATTCCCAACTTTCTGGCTGACATTTATGGGTTTATGGGTTCCTCCTGAGTGTACTATGTGGCGTGCACAGAGAGCAAGGGCGAGCTTTAATTAGCAATGCAGCTTGTTAAGCACTCTGTTGTGGAACATTTTTCCATTTTTGCTGCATGTCATCTGAACTGGTGGGAAGCACTGCTAGCCAGAGTCCTCTAGTGATTAGTCAATCATTTTATAACTGATCTGGTTATCCAAGTTTTGCAGCCATCTAACATTTCAGATTGAATAAAATAGCGTGTGGACTATCAGATCATCACACCACCAGACACACGTCTATGGTAGACACCATAATGCAGAACTTCTCTGTACTGGTGAATTTTCACTGCTGGAGCTGAGAGTCTTCACATAATTCTATCTCTGTAAATGATGTTTACAGCTAGGTTTAACTTATATTTATCTGCATATAGTACACCTGTGATCTAGTGTTGGAAATAAAAGTACTATTGTTTATGTATTATAATCGTCATCTTGACTGGACTGCACAGAGCTGACGTATAACACAACCTGGTACTACACATCCATGGAAAGTGCTTCGGTTTGTGATATACCACAAAGAATACAACCATCTGCTGCACTTTCTTACAACACAGAAAAACTTGTTATTTGGCGATTTGTATTAATATTCGTGCGTTAATGATCCCCAGGAGAACACATCTAATGTCATCCCTACATTCCAGGGATTAGAAAACGTCCCACGAAATATTGTGGCTCCATCTTGACCTTATCTATGACACGCTAGTGCTTGGCTCCATCTTGACTTTATCTATGACACGCTAGTGCTTGGCTCCATCTTGACCTTATCTATGACACGCTAGTGCTTGGCTCCATCTTGACCTTATCTATGACACGCTAGTGCTTGGCTCCATCTTGACCTTATCTATGACACGCTAGTGCTTGGCTCCATCTTGACCTTATCTATGACACGCTAGTGCTTGGCTCCATCTTGACTTTATCTATGACACGCTAGTGCTTGGCTCCATCTTGACTTTATCTATGACACGCTAGTGCTTGGCTCCATCTTGACCTTATCTATGACACGCTAGTGCTTGGCTCCATCTTGACCTTATCTATGACACGCTAGTGCTTGGCTCCATCTTGACCTTATCTATGACACGCTAGTGCTTGGCTCCATCTTGACTTTATCTATGACACGCTAGTGCTTGGCTCCATCTTGACCTTATCTATGACACGCTAGTGCTTGGCTCCATCTTGACCTTATCTATGACACGCTAGTGCTTGGCTCCATCTTGACCTTATCTATGACACGCTAGTGCTTGGCTCTATCTTGACCTTATCTATGACACGCTAGTGCTTGGCTCCATCTTGACCTTATCTATGACACGCTAGTGCTTGGCTCCATCTTGACCTTATCTATGACACGCTAGTGCTTGGCTCCATCTTGACCTTATCTATGACACGCTAGTGCTTGGCTCCATCTTGACCTTATCTATGACACGCTAGTGCTTGGCTCCATCTTGACCTTATCTATGACACGCTAGTGCTTGGCTCCATCTTGACCTCATCTGAGAGAAGTTTTTGGTCTCGTATCTGTCGTGAACTTTTATTATTATTTTAGAACGTGTTAGAAAAGTGTGTATGTGAAAACCGAGAGACTTATTCAACAGTTTAATAATAAATTCTAAAGTTAATCCTTCATAAGATGATTCATAAGAGTGTTTTACTTTAAGCTTCAGTCTCAAGTTACTCCACATATTCCCATCTTTCCCAAAGGACGTCATCGAAACATTGTAAAAAAGCATTTTCTTAAGAAAACTGAAGTTATCTAATCAATAATTTTGTCTTAAAATATTTATACAGTGTTGTTTATTGTTAACAACAGTCTGGGATAGTGCAGATATGCTTATAAGAATGTGTACACTTGTATGTGAGTGTTCTTAACATTGAGTGTGTGTGTGTGTTCTCGCAGATGAAAGTTAAAAGTAAACATCAGGAGAAATATATATATATATATATATATATATATATATATATATATATATATATATATATATATATATATATATATATAATTCTTTCAACAAACCGGCAGAATCCCACCGAAACGGAGTGGCCCAAAAAGAAAAAGAAAAGTTTTTCTTTTTAACTTTAGTAACATATACAGGAGAAGGGGTTACTAGCCCCTTGCTCCCGGCATTTTAGTCGCCTCTTACGACACGCATGGCTTACGGAGGAAGAATTCTGTTCCACTTCCCCATGGAGATAAGAGGAAATAAACAAGAAGAACTAGTAAGAAAATAGAAGAAAACCCGGAGGGGTGTGTCTATATATGCTTGTACATGCATGTGTTGTGTGACCTAAGTGTAAGTAGAAGTAACAAGACGTACTTGAAATCTTCCATGTTTATGAGAAAGAAAAAAGACACCAGTAATCCCACCATCATTTAAAACAATTACAGGCTTTCGTTTTACTCTCATCAGAACGGTAGTACCTCCCTGGGCGGTTGATGTCTACCAACCTACTACCTAGGATATACGTATATATATGTCGTGCCGAATATGTAAAATTGGGCAATTAGCAAGAACTCATTTAAATTAAGTCCTTTATAAAATTTTCTGATATACGTTTAAAGACATATTTTTTAATTTATGTCAATGTAAAAATTAATAATTTTGTACCAAAAGACCCTTAGAAAACTTACTTAACCTTATTATAACAAGCGCAATTTATTTAGCCTAATCCAACTAAATATATTTTAGACAAGTTTAAAATAATTTAATAGTAAACAAATACAATTAAACATATTTTTTTCGTTAGGGTCAGAATGATTTTTGTGAAATTATTGCATACACAAATTTTCGCTTGCGTTATTCAGCAAAAAGTGCGCGTTACTATTTAAGCCAAAATAGCAAGTTTTGCCTCTTCGGCGAGGGGCTTGGACTTCCAGCAAGCATGTGTGAGCGTGTTAGATAGGAGTGAATGGAGACGAATGGTTTTGGGGACCTGACGAGCTGTTGGAGTGTGAGCAGGGTAACATTTAGTAAAGAGATTCAGGGAAACCGTTTATTGAATTAGCCGGACTTGAGTCCTGGAAATGGAAAGTACAATGCCTGCACCTTAAAGGAGGGGTCTGGGATAGTGACAGTTTGGAGAGACTATTCTAACTGTAGTATCTGAGCGCCTTTGCAAAGACAGTGATTATGTGTGAGTGAGGTGAAAGTGTTGAATGATAATAAAAGTATTTTCTTTTTTATTATTTTCTTTCTTTTTGGGTCACCCTGCCTCGGTGGGAGACGGCCGACTTATTGAAAAAAAAAATATGTATATATATAATTACAAACGCAATAAGATCACAGAAAACAGGTGATAGGGGGAGCTATGTGGCAGAAGTTGCAAGTGTATGGAATGGGTACTAAGTTACTAAATGCTTTAAAACGGTTTTATGAGGATAGTGAGGCTCAAGTTAGGGTGTGTAGGAGAAAGGAAGATTACTTTCAGTAAAAGTAGGTCTTAAACAGTGATGTATAATGTCACCATGTTCGTTTTACATATTTATTGATGGGATTGTGAAGTAAATGCTAGGGTGTTGGGGAGAGGGTGGGATTAAATTATGTAGAATCAAATACAAAATGGGAGTTGACAGTTACTTTTTGTGGTTGATGCTGTGGTTTTGGGAGATACTAAAGAGAATTTGCATAGATTAGTGGACGAGTTTGGGATGGTGTGTAAAGGAAGAAAGTTGAAAGTGAGCATAGATAAGCGTAAAGTGATGAGGATACCAGCGACGTAGATAAAGAAAAATTGGATATCACATTGGAAGGAGGGAGTGTGAAAAAAGTGAATGTGTTCAGATATCTGAGAAGACTTGTCAACGGACGGGTTTATGAAGAATGAGGTAAAGGTAAGAAGGATAAGGTAAAGAAGACACTCATATAAATGGTCTTATGCAAGATGAAATCAGCAACACAAAACAGAATCAGTAATGCAAAACAAAATCTTTCGAGGATAAAAAATATAAGCCACGAAGTCGGGAGACTCGATCTCTTGATCAAAAGAATTCTGGAGGTGGCTGCTGCAGCCTGGCCAGTGTGTCTCTGTGCTAATGTCTCTGATGCCATGTAATGTTGTGATGTACCGTGATGTGTGGAAGTCAGCATTGATTACAACATGAATGTTGTGATGTACCGTGATGTGTGGAAATCAGCATTGATTACAACATGAATGTTGTGATGTACCATGATGTGTGAAGTCAGCATTAATTATGAAATGAATGTTGTAGTACACTGTTTTGTTGTGTTAGGTGTGATGTGTGGGTGTTTGTGTACTCATCTAATTGTACTCACCTAATTGTGGTTGCAGGGTCGAGACTCAGCTCCTGGCCCCGCCTCTTCGCTGTCCGCTACTGGGTCTCTGCTCTCCCTGCTCCATGAGCTTTATCATACCTCGTCTTAAAACTATGTATGGTTCCTGCCTCCACTATATCTTTCTCTAGACTATTCCACTTCCTGACTACTCTGCGGCTGAATAAATGCTTCCTAACATCCCTTTGACTCATCTGAGTCTTCAGCTTCCAGTTGTGTCCCCTTGTTTCTGTGTTCCCTCTCTGGAACATCCTGTCACTGTCTACCTTGTCGATTTCCCGCAGTATTTTGTATGTCGTTATCATGTCTCCTCTGACCCTTCTTTCCTCCAGTGTTGTTAGTCCTATTTCCCTCAACCTTTCTTCATAGGACAGTCCCCTGAGTTGTGGAACTAACCTTGTCGCAAACCTTTGCACTTTCTCTAGTTTCTTTACGTGCTTGACCAGGTGTGGGTTGCAGACTGGTGCCGCATATTCTAGTATGGGCCTGACGTACACGGTGTACAGTGTCTTGAACGATTCCTTGTTTAGGTAACGGAACGCTAATCTTAGGTTTGCCAGTCGCCCATATGCTGCCGCAGTTATCTGGTTGATGTGTGCCTCCGGAGACGTACTTGGCGTTATACTCACCCCAAGGTCTTTCTCCTTTGCCGAGGTTTGTAGCCCTTGTCCACCTAGCCTGTACTCTGTCAGCGGTCTTCTTTGTCCTTCTCCGATCTTCATGACTTTGCATTTGGTGGGATTGAATTCGAGAAGCCAGTTGCTAGACCAGATGTCAAGCTTGTCCAGGTCTGTTTGAAGTCCTGCTTGGTCCTCTTCCGATGTGATTCTCCTCATTAATTTCACATCATCTGCGAACAGAGACACTTCTGAGTCTATCCCATCCGTCATGTCGTTTACATATACCAAGAATAACACTGGTCCTAGGACTGACCCCTGCGGTACGCCGCTCGTCACAGGCGCCCACTGTGATACCTCATCACGCACCATGACCCGTTGTTGCCTCCCTGTGAGGTATTCCCTGATCCATTCCAGTGCCCTTCCTGTTATACATGCTTGTTCTTCCAACTTCTTTACTAATCTCATGTGAGGAACTGTGTCGAAGGCCTTCCTGCAGTCCAGGAAAATGCAATCAACCCACCCTTCTCTCTCTTGCCTTACCTCTGTTACTTTATCATAGAACTCTAGGAGGTTTGTTACACAGGATTTGCCTTCCCGGAATCCGTGCTGTCTGGTGTTTATTATCCTGTTCAGCTCGAGGTGCTCCACCATTCTTTTCCTGATGATTTTCTCCAGGACTTTGCACACTATACATGTAAGTGACACCGGTCTATAGTTTAGTGCCTCTTTTCTGTCTCCTTTTTTAAAGATGGGGACTACATTGGCCTTCTTCCATAACTCAGGTATCTGCCCATTTTCAAGGGATGTGTTGAATATTATGGTAAGTGGCACACTCAGTACCTCAGCTCCTTCCCGAAGAACTCACGGGGAGATATTGTCCGGACCCATCGCCTTTGAGGTATCAAGGTCACTGAGTAACTGCTTCACCTCCTCCTCAGTTGTGTGTATGCATTCTAGCACTTGATACATCCCTTGTTGGTGACACACCCCATCCTGTCTACCCAGCTGCCTTCCTTCCTCCACTGTGAATACTTCCTTAAACCTCAAGTTGAGCTCCTCACATACCTCTTGATCATTGCTTGTGAGTTCCCCATCTTCTCTCCTCAGCCTTATCACCTGGTCTTTAACTGTTGTTTTCCTTCTGATGTGACTGTACATGAGCTTCGGGTCGGACTTAACTTTCGATGCTATGTCGTTTTCGTACTGTTTCTGGGCCTCCCTCCGTACCTGTGCATACTCGTTTCTAGCTCTTCTACTACTCTCTTTGTTTACTTGGGTTCTTTGCCTTCTGTACCTTTTCCATTCTCTGACACTCTGAGTCTTTGCCTCCCTGCACCTTTGGGTAAACCAGGGGCTCTTTCTGGCCTTCCCGTTTAATCTTTTTCCTCTGGGTATAAACCGTTCCTCTGCCTCCTTGCACTTTGACAATACGTATTCCATCATTTCATTTATTGTCTGTCCATCCATTTCCCTTTCCCACTGAACCTCCTGCAGGAAATTCCTCATGCCTGTGTAGTTTCCTCTTTTAAAATCTGGTTTGTCTCTTTCGGTACCGTTTTCCCTCTCCACCTGTAGCTCTACAATGTACTCAAAGCTCAGCACCATATGGTCACTGGCTTCCAGGGGGCTACCAGTCATGTGTTTACCACTGTTATTGTCACTGTCAGCACCACTGAGAGCACTGTGCTACCACTGCTGTTATTTTCACTTCAATCATCCGTGGGGAATGGCTCGCCCACTCATCCAGAAGAAGCAATCATTCCCATATCCATAAACATTGAGCATTATCAGTGTTATCACAATCTCTCTCTCTCTCTCTCTCTCTCTCTCTCTCTCTCTCTCTCTCTCTCTCTCTCTCTCTCCCTCCCATGTACCCTTGCATAACAAATTCACTTACATTCTCAAGAGATTGGTTTTCTAAACTTGTACATAAAAATATTCTAAACTACACGTCTCAGGTCCAAGGTTTTAATACCCAGGTCTCAGGTCTCAAGACTAGGTTCCCAGGTCTTAGGTCTCAAGACTCGGTTTCCAGGTCCTAGAATATAGGTCTGAAAAGCCAAGTTACAGTTCATTGGTCTCAGGCCTCAGTGTTACCAAATGCAAGAAGTTAGTTTGATATCTTTATTATGCACCCCATACCCATCCTGTGGGCGGTAGTCAAAAGATTACAGAGGTACATAATGGGTCCAGGGACTGGACCTCAAAGTTTGATAGCTGAGCAAGTTACAAATGTAATGAACTCAGATGGTCACAATCATGACAAGTTACAAAGGTATTTGCAGATTACAGAGGTATATATAGGGTCCAGAGACTGGGCCCCAAAGTTTTGATAGCTGAACAAGGTACAATGGTAATTAATTCACTAGTTACAAGGTAATGAATCATGTAAGTAAATTTACTTACGTCTGTACATGGTTGCACTCATGACCAAATTATAAAGCAATGAGCAATCTATTAGTCTACACCCAGCCACAACTGTAATGAGTTATTGGTGCAAATTTTAATTGTTGGGTCACACACACACACATATACATATACACATACATATATACACACACACATTCACACACATACACACATACACATACACACATGTACATATACACACACACACACACGTGTCAATGCTTTATTTACAGGGAGCAAAGTCAGGGTATTTTTCCAGTATGGTCTGTAATATACCACTGTGGATAAAATACTTTGACATATCTTGAACATTTCTGAATGAGTAGTCTCTGAATTCATTAATTTTATCGCACTCCAGTACATAATGACGCAGGGTGTGACAATAATCCAACTGACAAAGTTTACATCTTGTTTGGTCTACATCTGGTGGTGGTGATTTAACCTGCCAAAGATACTTGTAACCCAGCCGGAGGCGGGCGGTAGTGACATCCAAGAGTCTGCTTATTTTGTTGGATGCACCATAGACATGTGGCTCCTCCTGCATGATAGAATGATGATAGATGGACTGACTGGTGTCAAACTCCCTGAGTCTTAAGTCAATAAAATTCAGTTGAAGTACTTTTCGTATTATTGTTCTCAAACTGCTAACTGACAAGCCAAGATTGTAATCTACCCCCTCTTTGAAAGCATAAAACTTAGCCAATTTATCAGTTCTATCATGCATCTGAAGACCAATGTGAGATGGAATCCACAGCATGTGCACTCTGACTCTACTATCCAGAATCCTACCATACCTGTGCCTGGCTTCTGACACGAGCATGCTACAAGTTATACTTGATGAGTTGAGAGCATTTATGGATGACAGAGAATCAGTTACAATTAGAGAGTTAATCTTAGATACATGGACGCATTTGAGTGCAAGGAGTATGGCAAACAGTTCTGTCTGAAGGGTAGAGGCCAAGTTATTGATGCATGCTCCAATTTCTTTAAGAGAGCCATCACTCTGTATGACAACAGCAGCACTACCAGCTGCACCAGTGGATTGGTGAACAGAACCATCAACATAAATAATTTGTGAGAGAGTGTGCTGTTTGGCTAAATTATCAATACAGTTTAAGGCATCATGTTTGGCTTCAAGGCGAAGCTTTGGTTGTGATTTAAGAAGTAGTTTGGGGGGAAATGGAGGGATGGTAGTTTGGAATGGGGTAATATTCCATGGAGCGGAGAAGTGCCGCTGTTGCCTTACTTGCCACAGATCATGTATCTGATTCATGCGGAGGTCGGTTCCAGTTTTTTTCGATCCATCTGGAGGGATGTTCACCTGTGCTGAGGAAAGTTTGGAGGGCTTCTGTGCATGGGTTTGAATGGGCTTGCCTGAGCATATTCACCCCAATTAGGATATTTCTTTCAGTAACACGATCTCTGATGCTTGGAATATCAAGTTCTTTCTGCATATTTAAAATTTTGGCAGTACGAGGGCATCCTAAAATGATCCTCATTGCTTCGTTCTGCAGTTTTTCCAACCCTCCAAGCTTCCAGTCAGACACAAGAGCAAGTAGTGGCGCAGCATAATCAACTAATGATCTAATATAAGCAAGATACATCATTTTCACAATTTTAACATTAGCACCATACCTGGGGTGAAACCCTGCCACAACTCTAAGTGCTCTCAGCCTTTCTTTGTATTGACGACAAAGTCTCGTTACAACAGGTCCAAGTAGTGGGACCCATCATGCAACTGGATCTGGTGAACTGTGCCTCTCTGTCGAGGAGGACGCCTATTGAGTATCTTTGTTTTATCAGTAGAGATTATCAACCCCAGGTCCTGACACGAGGCTAGTACATGGTTAAGGATGTTTTGGGTGTTGGAGAATCCGGTGGTGTGAATCATTATATCATCAACAAAACTGATCATATAATGATGGGGCTGGCTAGGCATAGCATTAAGTAAGGCATTAATTAGAATATTGAATAGAGTGGGACTGAGCACACCTCCCTGTGGGGTTCCTAATTCAAAGTCTTTAGTTATACTTCTATGCCCCTGGAACAACACAGAAGACTTTCTGTTGGACAGGTAGCCTTTAATCCAGCGGAGAAGCCATCCTCCAACATCCATTCTGGCAAGTTCACTAATGATTACATGTCTGTTGGCAACATCAAAAGCAGATTTAAGTTCAAGGAAGGTAGTGTATGAGCTGTCAGTGTGCAGAGTGAGAAAGGTGGCTATGCATTGGTGCACACTCCTTCCATGCATGAAACCATGCAACCGGGGGACAAAAATGTTTGATTCTGTACATGAGACGATTAAGAATCATCCTCTCAAATGTTTTACATAAGCAGCTAGTAAGAGATATTGGGCGAAATGAATTTTGTTGATTGGGCTTAGGAATGGGAATGATGAGGCTGTTGGTCCAAGATTTAGGGAGCTCCCCAGTTACATAGCTCATGTTGTATAATTCGAGTAAAGGATTGCCTGGTACTCGACACAGCAATCTTAGTATATTGTAGGTAATACCATCCTCACCAGGTGACGTGGAGTTGCCTTTAGTTAGTGCTGCATCAAGTTCAAAGTCAGTGAAAGGAATGTTACAGTCATCTTCCTTGCTGAGCATAAAACAAACAAGTCTCTCCCTAGCATCATATTTGTCATTTGATTTCGCCTGTGTGGTACTGGGAAGATTTTCATAGCTTGATGTAACAGCCCAAGCACTGACTAGCTCATTCGCCCTATGTAAGGGATGAGGGTGTGCAATCTGACCAGTTCTGTTACCCTTAATTCTATTTATGTCCCTCCATGCTCGGCTAAGTGGGGTGTGAGCATTGAGACCATTGACAAATTTTTCCCAGTCAGTTTGCCGCAGCTCTGTCATACGCTCTCTGGCAGCAGCAAGGGCAGTTTGAAAGAGTCTCAGCATTCCAGGGGTACGATGTTTTCTATAGGCTAGGCCTATTCTGCGAGCAGTACGTTTCAGTGTTCGAAGTTTAAAATCATTGTAATAAGTATGGTTATTATAGGAGGTATGATTGTTATGGAAGTTGGTTGGGTTAACAGTTCCAGGAGGTTTTTGAGGCGGCTCTAAGTAGTTCTGAATACTGCTCACAAGGTCATTGTTAAAGGTCTCAACAGAGGAACACACATAGGAATTATACCAGTCAGTCACATGTGCAACAAAGTCCTCATGTTGATCAGGGGAACATTAAAACGTTTCCGTTTGAATATTCCACCAGGAAGGATAGTATTACCTATATCTAGTGAGGTTAGCCTTGGGAAATGGTCTGATGATATATCTGATACAATGGTAGACTCACAGCTGGCAGAAGTAATGTTGAAGCCAAGACACAGATCAAGGATGCCTCCATAGATATGTGTGGGTTCAAGGTCACCTACAATTTGCACATTATCATGACTGTTTAACAGTGACAACAGTTGGTTACCATTACGATTACCAAACTGTGAGCTTCCAATGCTTTTGTGTCTTGCATTATAATCTCCAATGATAAGAGTAGGCTCAGACTGAGCACAAGTTGGGAGCTCCAAGTAATTGAACTTATCAGCAGGAGCATACAAATTAAATATGTTGAGAGCAGAGTTCCCAATATAAATCCTAACACCATGGTATTGCAGTCTCTCTGTTTTCTTATGTGTGAGAAGTTGATGGGGAAGTGATTTTTAATATATAGAACACAAGAGTTAGTAGATTTGAGGTTATATGCAACAAATGATGGCAATTTAGGGGGCTGGGATTTATCAGGGACTCTGCACTCTTGTAGACACACAATATCAATGGGTTCGGTGGTTACTTTATGATGAAGGTCAGGAAGTCTTTTTCTAAGTGATGCAATATTCCAGCTAAAAATATTAAGTTTATACGAGGACTGATCCATTATAGAAGTCCTGGAATCTGGCTTAGTTTCTCAGCATAATGAAAAAAATTGTTCATATAAAGAGCAGACCTCATCAATGTCAGCAGTGTTACCCTGGTCCATGAGTTTTCTGAGTGCACTCCAGTTGTGAGGCCTCGTGGCAGTCTTAGTTTACACAGAGCACGACGCTGTTCATGTGTGAATGTATGATAGGTGGCACTACCACTCACATTCCCTCCTCCACTACCATTACACACATCACTATAACTGTTATCACCAACACCACTATCAACATTGTGTTCATTACATTTATCAGCAGTGCTATATTCAACATTAATGTCAATGTGGTTAACCTCATCACACTCGGCATCACCACTTACATGACCTTCATCACTATTACTAACATTATGGAAACCAGTGCCCTCATCACACTTGGCACCACCACTTATATGACACACATCACTATTACTAACATTATGGAGACCACTGCCCTCATCACACTCGGCATCAATACTTATAGTACACTCATAACTATTACTAACATCAGAGACAACACTGCCCTCAGCATGATGCTCACTATAGTTATCAACACAGCTGTTGGGTTCGTCATTGCCGTAATTAAGGACACCACCACCACCTTGTTCATCAGCCTTACACTCGCTTTCAGAATTTGTGACAATCTTGCTATTGGTATGCTCTACACACCTTTCCTTATGCTGCTCAAGTTGTTGCTTCAGGAGAAATTGCTGTCTCTCCAGTAGTCCTATGTGGGACTTCAGGTTGTATACCACACGAGCAAGACTAGGAACATCTGGAGACGTGAAGCCCCGGTCAGCTGAGCTCGGTGGCTGACTGTCAGCTGACTCAGCTAGACTGGCATTGACAGCAGACGTGATGGAGCTCTGTTGATGTGCTTCCCAGGTGAAGTGCTCAACCCCATTGTCTGAGGGCAGGCATGAGCCAGTATTCAGACTCCAGGTATCTGGTAGGCCTGGGGGGTCATAATGGGAGGTGCAGGGTGAGGTGCGGTTGGCTGCGATGTGGGCAGCCTTCACACTGCAGTCAGCATGAGCTGCTGTGACTCCTGAAGTCTTGCAATTGATACATCGCTTAGCAACAGTCTGATGCTGTTTGATCAAATCATAACACCGTTCAGAAGAATGAGCATTGGCACACACTGCACACCAGTGTGACTTAGCTGGGCATTTCCTGGCAATGTGGCCCCAACGTTGACACTTATAACATCGACGTTGAGGAGGTCTGTACAATGCAATGTTATAGCGCCTGTTGAGGGCAGCACGGGAGTGAATATAGTGTAGCAAAGTCCCCTGGCCAGTCCACTCAGCTAATATCAGATCGTTGGGAAGTCGACGAGGGCTTGCAACTTGCACTGACACCAGATATTTAGGATTCAAGTGCTTATTGACGTTGTATATGACAATGAACACTTTAGTTGCCCTAGGTGGGGCAGCTCGGAGTTTGATGTTGGCATATTCTTTAGCGAGAAGTTTGTCTATAAATGTTGAATCATTAGGCACAAATACGTAGTTATCCTCATCATGGAGAAACTTGATAGTTTTCTCTGGGTTGTCTACACTAGCTTCATAAAACCAATTACACTTACTCTCTTGATCAGTGTTGTTAGGGAAATCTAACCTGACAGCTTTGGGAGGGTGTGCACCCCCTGTATTGCTTGCAGCAAGCTTTCTCTGGAAGCCTTGTTCCTTTTTCCGAGAGTGTTTACTAAGGTATGTTTCAAATCTGCCTTCACCATCATTTACGTCATCAAGACCATCAACTATACTCATAGCTGACAGCAGTTTCACACTGGCGATGGGCGGTGTATAGGAGGGTCAAGGGACATTCACCTCACTAGACAAAGGCAATATGGGTGTCAGTGGCCTGCGGGTCTTTTCAAGGTCATTAACTGGGCCACAGTCTTATGGAGAGTTACCAAACACTGCAATACTCGTTAATTACTCCAAACTACAGCATTAACAAATAATCAAAAACAATTTACACAATGTATAGGTAGACATATAATGATTGCAAATTGTTACTATTACAATCTAAGCTAGGTGCTAAACCCACTAGATGAGATGGCAAGGAAAATAGATGTTAACAGGCTGACTCTTGCATATCACAGTTGAAAGGTAACCGAATTACTCAAGAAAGTGTTCATGAAACTGAACATCATGCAAGAGTAAGCTTGTTCACAGTAAAAATGCGATAATTTTATACCTGAACAAAATTTACTTAATGTTATAAAAATAGCATAAGTTACACACTCACAGCACAGATGAATAGTACAATTTGAAATATAAATAGTTCTGGGAATTTAAGTCAAGTTTCAGTCTGAATGGAAAAATGTATTAGGAAACACAGCACAACACTAGGACAAGCAACCCAACTGTGCAACCGTAATTGATAGTTCAGCAACACTGAGCGGAGAATGAATTACACTGAGTTAATAAATGTAAGAAGTCACTGCATGGATTACCTGGGCTGGCTTGGTGCCTTGATGTTCTCGATGCAGGAAAAACATTCACTTCACTAGACACACGCAATATAAGTGTCAATGGCATGAGGCACAGTGCCGCTTTTCAAGGTCATACACCGGGCCACAGTCTTCTGGAGAGTTACCAAACACTGCAATACTCGTTATTTACTTCAAACCTGCAGCACTTAACCAAGAATCAAAACCAATTTACACAATGTATAGGTAGAGATATAATGAGTGCAAATTGTTACTATTGCAATCTTAACTAGGCGCTAAGCCCACTAGATGAGATGGCAAAGGAAAATAGATGTTAACAGGCTGACTCTTGCGTACCACAGTTTAAAGGTAACCCAATTACTCAAGAGAGAAAGTGTTCATGAAACTGAACATCATGCAAGAGTAAGCTTGTTCACAGTAAAAATGCAATAATCTTATCCCTGAACAAAATTAACTTAATGTTATAAAATAGCATGAGTTACACGCTCACAGCACAGATGAATAGTGCAATTTGAAATAGTTCTAGGAATTTAACAGTCAAGTTTCAGTCTGAATGGGAAAATGTATTAGGAAACACAGCACAACACTAGGACAAGCAACTTAATTGTGTAACTGTATTTGATAGTTCAGTAACACTGAGCGGAGAATTACACTGAGTTAATAAATGTAAGAAGTCACTACACTGAAATAAACTCTGAGCCTTTTATTTAAAAGTCTTAATACAGGCTTACATATAACAGTTAACTGTCTCTAAAGCGAAACACTGTTGCTGAAGGTCAGAAATAATCCTAGTGTAGAAGTGAGGGAAAGTTAGTGTAGTTAACCTGGGGTGTACGTGGCAACCCGCGCACCACTACATAACACAGCGTCTTCACAGGAGGCGGCAATTTCTTTGGGATGAATATGCGCTTTCTGTCGACTCACAGAACCTGCGGCCTTGTCGTCGACGCGGTGGTGGAAATGTACAAGCATGGAGAGATATGTGGGTGATGGTGGTAACGACACAGCTAATCCCCTCTCCCTTACATTACTCACTCTTTAAATCCATCTGGTTTATCAACCCACACTAAGCCACTAGGTAAAAGTTAGCTTTTACAGGCAGGAAGCACACTGATATGGCAGGAACACTATAGAACGTTATTGCGCCCCTTGAACTGGGCCTCAATGTATATAATGTATATTTCCATTTGCTATAATTTTATATTGCTGATATTATCGATAATAGCTAAATCTCTAATATTTTGCTTTATATTATTATTAGACTATTATCTAACTTAGCTATATATATTAGGTAGGATGTAATATTTTTTGTTGTGCTTGAGAGTGTGTAGTACTGCCTTGGTGTTGGCAAACTACTGTTATGCTGCCGGCGTCTAGTTGCTGGGATGAGTCAGTCTCTGGACACACCTGAGCTGGGTGGTTGTTCCTCTTTCATCTCTCTCTCTGGCCTGCTGCCCTCGTCGAGTCAACACCTCACTCTATTTCTACTTGTTTTCTCGACTTTAGACTCTGTTGGGTAGAGTATGCATTCGTGGGTGAGGCGAATCATACTTCTCAGAACTCTGTGTAACTCTGTTCACAGAGAATAGACTAGACAGTGATTATTCGACGTTGTTCTGGGTTGTGTGTCACCTTGACACTCTTTGATAACTCAGGTCTCAAGCTATAGCTCTGGACCTACTTCGATAAGGCATCTGTGCACCGCCACAGTTTGGGATTGTTTATGCTGAACCTAGTTTCAGTAGAAAGGGAGTTTTGTGACTGTTTTGGAGGATCTACTGATGGTCCCCAGTTAGGGTCGATTTTCTATCTCCTCGTTCCTGATGCTGTGTTGCTGTTGCCTGTTATAGTGCTGTTCTGCGAAGTGGTCATTTTACTAGACAATCAAGCTGTTCTGGTTGTCAATTTGTTAGTACAGCTAGCTTATGAGAAGTTGTTCTGTCGTACACTGGTTGAGTCGAGTCATAGTTACCGGGAGCACACTCGTACACACATTTATTATTATTTGTATATATTATTGACATTGTACCTGATGGTACTTGAGTCATTGAGTCATTTATATATATGTGCCCTCAGCACAGACTTGTTGTATATGAGAGCAGTGTAGGAGCTACCCTCCTAATTATCCTAATTGATATCTTAATATCTTTATATTTGATTTACTTTGCTACCCTAGATTTTCTCACTTTGATAATAAATCTTTTAAATCATTTACTTTGGTTAGTACCCTATCAGTTGCAATCCCCTTAATCTATATAATATGTCGGATAACTGAACCAGGATACTGACTTTGCTGCAAAAGCCCAGTAACAGGCTGGATGCTAGAAGGGCTTTCCTTTCTAGTGTTCACTGGAGATATCTATTGTTAATAGATATCATGTCATTTTGTAACAAATGGGGGCCTGTCCGGGATGTTCTTGATCCAAGGTGTTGGAGGAATTGTCTAGTTTGCCATACCAGTAACTCTATGGTCAAACACTTTGAGTAATTTCTTAATCTGAAGACTAGGAGTTTGGTCTTGTACAACATCATAGGGGATGTATGTACCTGCCCGAGTCTCTTGATCCAAGGAGATGGAAATACTGTTAATGAGCTCTGGCTCTAAGACAACCAACACTGGTATAAATTGTAAAGTAAATTCTTTCATTAGGATTCTAGCTTCCCATAATCACTCTCTCATATTGTACTTATTTTCGTGATGTATGATAAGGTGAAAAAGTTAATTAATACTCTGACTTTGTCGAAGTTACGTACCTTAAAGCTTCAGACTTGTTGGCAGGTAGCCAAGTATCTGGGTGTGACGTACAACCGTAGTTACACCGCAGTAACAGTCAGAGCATTAATTAAAGATATGTTGTTTCCTGATAATACAGAGAGTTCTGATTCAGAATCAGAGCAAGAGAGTTTAGTGTCACAATTAGTAAGTATGTCGCTAATTGATGACGTAGAAAAGAGAGCAACTCAGGCAGAGGTTTCTGAGCCTAGCAATACTGCTCAGTTTTCTCTCACTCCCTCCTGTCTGCCTCAGACATTTGTACAGAGTGTAGCTGGAAGTATGACGCAGCCTCATACTAGTACTGTTTATGCTACACCTGTCTCTTCTTATACTAGACCAGATCTAGGCTCTATTGGCATGGCTGGACTAGGTGCCCGACCTAGGGTCTATCCAGATAAACCTGTTCATTTACCTTCCCCCTTGGCCTTTGATCCTATATCTCAGGACCAATTCAACAGGATGGAACGCCTAATATTGTTGCAAACGGCACAAATTGAGGCACAGAGGAAATTGAACGAGGAAGAGTTCCATAGAGAAACTGTTCGTTTCCAGAGACAACAGAGTATTAGATCTGATCAGCCTAGTAGTACTACAGAGGATACATTTAACGTGCAGAAAGCTGCCTCAATGGTCCCTAAGTTTCTGGAGACAGACTTGGACACTTATTTTG
Organism: Cherax destructor; assembly: GCA_009830355.1. NCBI lineage: Eukaryota > Metazoa > Arthropoda > Malacostraca > Decapoda > Parastacidae > Cherax > Cherax destructor. The sequence continues at coordinate 24,394 of WNWK01022504.1, forward strand.
ATGTGTTCGATAATCAAGCACGTGCCATGAATTGGCCACGTAAGCATTGGGCTACATTGTTGCACACAGCTTTGACTGGCAGAGCACAAACATGTACTGCTGCTTTGCCTTTTGCCAAATACATTGACTATGACACAGTCAAAGAAACCATTCTTGAGACATATAATTTGTTACCTGTAAGTTACCAACGTGCATTTCGTACGTTAAAACGACGACAGGGTCAAACTTGTGTGGAGTTTGCCGTGAGAAAAAGCTTGCATTTGAGAGGTGGTGTCGAGCATCCCAGTGTAATTCGTATGACACTCTCGTTCAGCTGATACTTCACGAGGAGTTCAACAACTGTATGTCTGCTGATGTACAAGAATATCTGATCGACCACACTGCCACAGATATTCTAGAGACTGCAGCTTTAGCTGACAACTATGAAATTTCTCACACAATTGTACGTACTAAAACTGAGAGAAAAAAGGTAACTAAAAAATGTCCTAGGAATTGGCAAAACAAATCTGCTGATCAGTGCCGGCCTAAAACTGCTACTGTTACTTCTCATACCTTCACCAGGAAACCTGACATTCCTGAATCTGTCCCTGTAGTTAGACAGAAGTCTAATACTGAGAAGAAAAATGTCAAATGTAACTACTGTCTTAGGAAAGGTCATACTCGAGAATATTGTTTTAAGTTAGAAAGAGATATGAGACAAGATCGTGCGGCTGGCGTCCCCACTCAAGTCGTATCTTCGGTGCAACAAGGGCACCATCCTAGTAATACTTCTGACTCCCCAGTTTTCGAGAATGTTCCTCAGAATAGATGACTAACATCAGACACAGTATCTGATGAGAAGATTCAGTCAGCTATGAGTCCTTACTTATCGAGAGGCAAAGTAGGACTTGACGAATCTAAGCTCACTGAGATAATTACTTTCCGAGACACTGGTAGTTATCTAACGTTGTTAAGAGAAGATGTGTTGCCTTTAACTAACGATACCTATACCCAGATAGATGTATTGTTAGAAGCCTATGGAGGTGCTGTTATTAAAGTTCCTCTTCACAAAGTGTACCTTGAAACAAGCTATTATTCTGGTTATATGTCAGTTGGCATTTCCAGTGGTGAATTTCCTATCAGGTCAGTGGACTTGTTGATAGGAAACGATATCCTTCAGTCAGGTATTTGTAAGGAGCCACTTGTGATTGATAATACCACTGAGGATAATTACGCAATTGAAGCATGTAGAGAGAAGCCTATAGTATTCCCTCTCAGTGCAATTACCCGTGCTATGTCAAAGATACAACAACAACCATCCTTGTCTCCTGCTGAGTTAGTTGATGATAATGACTTGGGGTTGAATATGTTATTCAGTGATTCTCTGCGACCAGGATCACTAGCACTGACACCCCCCCCCCCTACCTCATCAACCTAGTCTAGACACAACTGATGTGAAAATTCTAGCTCATGACGATTTAATCAAGGATCAGTTTGTTGATCAGTCTTTGGAGAGACTGAGAGATATAGCAGTTACTGAGAGTGAAGCAAAGGATCTCGATTATTATAGTAAAGGTGTTGCTGATCATGTGCGACGTTGCCACGTCTGTCAGGTGACAGGCAAACCAGCTCACTACTTCGTACGCACGCCTGGGAAGAGAAAATCTAATCATGTATACCACATTAATCAGCTCAAGACTTACTACACTAGCCCTCTACCTACTGCTTCTATTCTTCCTAGACCACAGGAAGGAAACGTCAGTCTGCCTGACATCTCTAGAGGTGCGTTTAGAAAATTCAGTGACTCTACAATCACTCGATAATTTTCTAAGTAACCTTGATGCTGATAAAGCAAGTAATGTTAAGAACATGATTTTGCAGTACCCTGAATTGTTTAGTGATGTTCCTAAGCGTCGTACTCTGGGAGTACATGACGTTGATGTACAGGGAGCATCACCTATTAAGCAATCACCATACAGAATGAGTCCAACGAAACATAGAGCATTGAGAGAAGAAGTTGACTTTTTGTTATCTCATGGACTTATTGAACGCAGTAAAAGTCCATGGGCCTCACTGTGTATATTAGTGCCCAAGCCTGACGGTAGTTTCAAGATGTGTACTGATTACAGGAAAGTGAACTCTGTCACCTTGCCTGATGGTTATCCCTTACCTTGCATAGACGACCTGATTGATCATGTTTCAGGAGCACAGTATGTCAGCCGTTTAGATCTCTTACGAGGATATTATCAAGTCCCGCTTACTGAACGTGCTCAAGAAATATCTGCCTTCACTGTTCAAGATGGATTGTTCAACTATCTCGTCACTCCATTCGGCTTGTGTAATGCTGCTTCTTCATTTCAACGTATTATGAACGAGTTGACCTACAACTTAGACGGAGTAGAAGCCTATCTTGACGATTTAGTGGTGTACAGTGACGAATGGGAACAGCACTTGACACGTCTCAGAGCTTTGTTTGAGAAATTGACACATTATAATTTCACTGTTAACTTGGCTAAGTGTAGTTTTGGTCAAGCCAAGATTACCTATCTAGGGTTTTGTATAGGCCAAGGTGAAGTTGCTCCTATTGATGCTAAAGTTCGTGCTATTGCAGCATTTCCAGTGCCACAGGATAGGAAGGGTGTGCAAAGATTCCTGGGTATGGCAGGTTATTATCGCAGGTTCTGTCCTAACTTTGCTCAAGTCGCTGCTCCTCTCACTGAGCTCACCAGTAGCAAAGTCCAGTTCATCTGGACTCAAGATTGTTCAGACTCATTTACAAGGTTGAAGCGCTTTTTTTCCTCTGCTCCTGTTTTGCAGAGTTCTAACTTCAACCTACCCTTCTGTCTGCATATAGATGCGAGTGGTTATGCAGTAGGTGCGGCGCTGCTCCAAAAGTCCACATCTACTGACATATTGCATCCTATATGCTACTATTCTTCTAAACTCAAACGACATCAGAAAAACTATGCCACTATTGAAAAAGAGGCACTAGCTCTCGTGGTGTCGTTAGAACATTTTGATGTATATTTGGGTACTTCTCCTTTTAAGATAAATGTATTTTCTGACCACAATCCTCTCACCTATATTAACACGATGAAGAGTAAAAATGCTAGGATAATGAGGTGGGCTCTCAGGATCCAGCCATACTCCATAAGTATTAAACATATTAGTGGTCGATGTAATGTAATTGCTGACGCTCCGTCACGTCCTTAATTATCATTATAACATTTACATTAACGTAAAATTTTGTGCCCAATATACTATTTTGTTACTTGCTACTTTGATTAATTAAGTAAAGTAACGTAAATTCAATACTGCCCATGTAAATTTATGAATTTATGTCTAATTATAATTTCTTTCCATGTATCTACAGTATGTGATTTGTATGTTGGTGTGTTGTGAAGGAGATAGGGAGAGAAGCTGAGTGTGTGTGTAGTGTTGGGTGGGCGATGTTTGTTGCCGAGCAGACTGCTCTGCGGTGACCCCCCCCCCACTTCTCTACACACGTTATTCTCTCAAGCTTCCCCATGCTGTCCAGTCCTTGCTGCTTCACATTCCACTACCACTGTATTAGAGTGGAATGTCGTCTCCTATCACACAAGACTGCTGTTGTATAGTCGTCACCACTATGACCACCACTGTTCGAGCCTCAGATGTCTCTATGCTGTCACCTCTACATCAGTGTATGGACATTACCGTGATTATGCTGATATACGAAGTTGTATACTACCCTAGTACGAGGGACATATCCTAGTGAAATGACACTGTAGAAAAGTTTAAGAGTTAACTGAAGGACTCGGAGATCTTGATACTTTGTGACATGTGAAAGACGTTAGTACCTATTATTACTTCTCCTAGTGCGACCGTTTGTCGTGATGGGGGGGTATTGCGCCCCTTGAACTGGGCCTCAATGTATATAATGTATATTTCCATTTGCTATAATTTTATATTGCTGATATTATCGATAATAGCTAAATCGTTAATATTTTGCTTTATATTATTATTAGACTATAATCTAACTTAGCTATATATATTAGGTAGGATATAATATTTTTTGTTGTGCTTGAGAGTGTGTAGTACTGCCTTGGTGTTGGCAAACTACTGTTATGCTGCCGGCGTCTAGTTGCTGGGATGAGTCAGTCTCTGGACACACCTGAGCTGGGTGGCTGTTCCTCTTTCATCTCTCTCTCTGGCCTGCTGCCCTCGTCGAGTCAACACCTCACTCTATTTCTACTTGTTTTCTCGACTTTAGACTCTGTTGGGTAGAGTATGCATTCGTGGGTGAGGCGAATCATACTTCTCAGAACTCTGTGTAACTCTGTTCACAGAGAATAGACTAGACAGTGATTATTCGACGTTGTTCTGGGTTGTGTGTCACCTTGACACTCTTTGATAACTCAGGTCTCAAGCTATAGCTCTGGACCTACTTCGATAAGGCATCTGTGCACCACCACAGTTTGGGATTGTTTATGCTGAACCTAGTTTCAGTAGAAAGGGAGTTTTGTGACTGTTTTGGAGGATCTACTGATGGTCCCCAGTTAGGGTCGATTTTCTATCTCCTCGTTCCTGATGCTGTGTTGCTGTTGCCTGTTATAGTGCTGTTCTGCGAAGTGGTCATTTTACTAGACAATCAAGCTGTTCTGGTTGTCAATTTGTTAGTACAGCTAGCTTATGAGAAGTTGTTCTGTCGTACACTGGTTGAGTCGAGTCATAGTTACCGGGAGCACACTCGTACACACATTTATTATTATTTGTATATATTATTGACATTGTACCTGATGGTACTTGAGTCATTGAGTCATTTATATATATGTGCCCTCAGCACAGACTTGTTGTATATGAGAGCAGTGTAGGAGCTACCCTCCTAATTATCCTAATTGATATCTTAATATCTTTATATTTGATTTACTTTGCTACCCTAGATTTTCTCACTTTGATAATAAATCTTTTAAATCATTTACTTTGGTTAGTACCCTATCAGTTGCAATCCCCTTAATCTATATAATATGTCGGATAACTGAACCAGGATACTGACTTTGTTGCAAAAGCCCAGTAACAGGCTGGATGCTAGAAGGGCTTTCCTTTCTAGTGTTCACTGGAGATATCTATTGTTAATAGATATCGTGTCATTTTGTAACAAACGTTTACGTAGATGTGCTGGGGATCAGGACAGCTGTGCCTGCTGGCTACCTTAGTTTGTCCTGCCTGGCTTGTAAGTTGCTTTCAAGCCTGCTTGACTGTGCCAGTTAAACCCGTGTCAACCACTTGGAGATTATCTTGTAGCAGGCACGTATGCACACAGGAGACACATTCTTAAGAAGGGTGGGTGGGAAATCGTGGAAAGCTGGCAGAACTGACAGGGGCACTCAGGCACGTATGTGGGCAGGCAAAAACCGCCTCTAGACCATAGGTAAATAGAGGCGAGTGGCTGAGTTCTAAATAGAGGGAGGAGGCAGGCGAGGGGTAGTGTAGATAGGCCTTCTTGTGCCACTTCAAACCAACACTTTTCGTTTAACTAGGTAGATCACTAGTCACAGCTCACACATAAGAGTTCCAGCAACAATGCAGCTGCGATCCAACGATATGAGTTGCATGATGAGTTGTCAGTCGAGTGAAATAAGCAGTCCGAGTACCACATCAGAGACTGTTAAAGAAAGTGGCTGCTCACGGCATTGGGGGAAAAGTGTTTTCATGGATCGAGTCATGGCTCACCAATAGGAAGCAGAGGGTGTGCATTAATGGGGTTAAATCTGAGTGGGGATCTGTAACAAGTGGCGTTCCACAGGGATCGGTTTTGGGCCCGTTGTTGTTTACAATATATATAAATGATCTTGACGAGGGAATTACTAGTGATATGAGCAAATTCGCTGATGACACGAAGATAGGTAGGATAATCGATTCAGACGTAGATGTCACGGAACTTCAGGCGGATTTAGACAAACTCAATTCCTGGTCAGAAAAATGGCAGATGCAGTTCAATATAGATAAATGCAAAGTTCTAAAGCTCGGGAATGTTCATAACCCTAGCACCTACCAGCTTAATAATGTTAAACTCAGCCGTACAGAATGCGAAAAGGATTTGGGGGTTATGGTAAGCAGCAACCTCAAACCAAGTCAGCAATGCCTAAGCGTAAGAAATAAAGCAAATAGATTACTGGGATTTATATCAAGAAGTGTTAGCAACAGAAGTCCAGCGGTTATATTACAGCTTTATACATCATTAGTAAGGCCTCACCTAGATTATGCAGCTCAGTTCTGGTCTCCATTTTACAGAATGGATATAAATTCGTTAGAAAACATTCAGCGACGAATGACAAAGTTAATTCATAGCATTAGAAATCTTCCGTATGAAGAAAGATTGAAGACCCTTAAATTACATTCACTTGTAAGACGAAGAATGAGGGGAGACATGATCGAGGTATATAAGTGGAAGATGGGTATTAATAAGGGGGATATAAATAAGGTCTTGAGGATATCTCTTCAAGAGAGAACCCGCAATAATGGATTCAAATTGGATAAGTTTAGATTTAGAAAGGATATAGGAAAATATTGGTGTGGAAATAGTTTAGATGATGAGTGGAACAGTCTGCCTAGTAGGGTCATTGAAGCTAGGACCTTGGGTAGTTTCAAATTTAGGTTGGATAAATACATGAGTGAGAGGGGTTGGATTTAAGTGGGACTCACACTTGAGTTAATAGAATCTGCAAAGCTTATTTCTTGAGTAGAATTGAAACTTGGATTGGGCAATTATTGTTAGTGGGATGGATTGTGAAGGACTTGCCTAGTATGGGCCAACAGGCCTGCTGCAGTGTTCCTCCTTTCTTATGTTGAATCCATTATTGCGGGTTCTCTCTTGGAGAGATATCTTCAAGACCTTATTTATATCCCCTTTGTTAATACCCATTTTCCACTTGTATACCTCGATCATGTCTCCCCTCATTCTACGTCTTACAAGTGAATGTAATTTAAGGGTCTTCAATCTTTCTTCGTAAGGAAGATTTCTAATGCTATGTATTAATCTAGTCATTCTACGCTGAATGTTTTCTAACGAATTTATGTCCATTCTGTAATATGGAGACCAAAACTGAGCTGCGTAATCTAGGTGAGGCCTTACTAATGATGTATAAAGCTGTAATATAACCTCTGGACTTCTGTTGCTAACACTTCTTGATATAAATCCCAGTAATCTATTTGCCTTATTACGTACGCTTAGGCATTGCTGTCTTGGTTTAAGGTTGCTGCTTACCATCACCCCCAAGTCCTTCTCGCAATCTGTATGGCTAAGTTCTACGTTATTTAACTTATAAGTGCTTGGGTTATGGACACTCCTGAGCTTCAGAACCTTGCATTTATCTACATTGAATTGCATCTGCCACTTTTCTGACCACGAATTAAGTTTGTCTAAATCTTCCTGAAGTTCTATGACATCTATGTTTGAATCAATTATCCTACCTATGTTCGTGTCGTCGGCGAATTTGCTCATATCACTAGTAATTCCCTCGTCAAGGTCATTGATATATATTATAAATAACAATGGGCCTAAGACTGATCCCTGTGGAACACCACTTGTTACAAGTCCCCATTCGGATTTAACCCCATTTATGCACACTCTCTGCTTCCTATTGGTGAGCCATGACTCGGTCCATGACAGCACTTTTCCCCCAATGCCATGAGCTGCCACTTTCTTTAACAGTCGTGCGGTACTCTATCAAAAGCCTTACTAAAGTCTAAATAAACAATATCGAATTCTTTATCGTGATCAACAGCCTCAAAAGCTTTAGTGAAGAAGGTTAATAAATTAGATAGGCAGGAACGGCCCCTCGTGAATCCATGCTGAGTATCATTAATCAAATTATGGTTATCTAGATGGCTTCTAATAATATCAGCTATAATTGACTCTAGTAATTTGCCTACAATTGAGGTCAGGCTTATTGGGCGGTAATTTGACGGTAGTGACTTGTCCCCTGCTTTAAAAATAGGAATTACATTAGCCATCTTCCACATATCAGACACTACACCTGTTTGAAGAGATAAATTAAAAATGTTAGATATATCTAGTGGTAATTTTCCGAG
>WNWK01022505.1:0-27500 GCA_009830355.1 Cherax destructor
CAGAGATGTTGAATGTGCCACTAACAAAAATCTTCAACACATCCATTGAAACTGGGCAGCTACATGAGGTGTGGAAGATGGCAAATGTAGTCCCAATTTTTAAGAAAGGAGACAGACATGAGGCATTAAATTACAGACCTGTGTCACTGACGTGTATAGTATGCAAAGTCATGGAGATCATCATCAGGAGGAGAGTGGTGGAGCACCTAGAAAGACACAAGCTTATAAACGACAACCAGCACGGTTTCAGGGAAGGAAAATCCTGTGTCACAAACCTACTGGAGTTTTATGACAAGGTAACAGAAGTAAGACACGAGAGAGAGGGGTGGATAGACTGCATTTTCTTGGACTGCAAGAAGGCGTTCGACACAGTTCCTCACAAGAGGTTAATGCAAAAGCTAGAGGATCAGGCACACGTAACAGGAAAGGCACTGCAATGGATCAGAGAATATCTGACAGGGAGGCAACAACGAGTCATGGTACGTGACGAGGTGTCAGAGTGGGCACCTGTGACGAGTGGGGTTCCACAAGGGTCAGTCCTAGGACCTGTACTGTTTTTGGTATATGTGAATGACATAACGGAAGGGATAGACTCAGAAGTGTCCCTGTTTGCAGATGATGTGAAGTTTTATGAGAAGAATTAAATCAGTCGAGGATCAGGCAGGAATACAAAGAGACCTTGACAGGCTACAAGCCTTGTCCAGTAACTGGCTCCTTGAATTTAACCCCGCCAAATGTAAAGTCATGAAGATCGGGGAAGGGCAAAGAAGACCGCAGACAGAGTATAGTCTAGGTGGCCAAAGACTACAAACCTCACTCAAGGAAAAAGATCTTGGGGTGAGTATAATACCGAGCACATCTCCTGAGGCACACATCAATCAGATAACTGCTGCAGCATACGGGCGGCTGGCAAACCTAAGAATAGCATTCCAATACCTCACTAAGGAATCATTCAAGACTTTGTATACCATATACGTCAGGCCCATACTGGAGTATGCAGCACCAGTTTGGAACCCACACCTGGTCAAGCACGTCAAGAAATTAGAGAAAGTGCAAAGGTTTGCAACAAGACTAGTCCCAGAGCTAAGGGGATTGTCCTACGAAGAAAGGTTAAGGGAAATCGGCCTGACGACACTAGAGGACAGGAGGGTTAGGGGAGACATGATAACGACATATAAAATACTGCGAGGAATAGATAAGGTGGACAGAGACAAGATGTTCCAGAGAGGAGACACAGAAACAAGGGGTCACAATTGGAAGTTGAAGTCTCCTATGAGTCAAAGGGATGTTAGGAAGTATTTCTTCAGTCATAGAGTTGTCAGGAAGTGGAATAGCCTAGAAAGCGACGTAGTGGAGGCAGGAACCATACACAGTTTTAAGACTAGGTTTGATAAAGCTCATGGAGCAGAGAGAGAGAGGACCTAGTAGCAATCAGTGAAGAGGCGGGGCCAGGAGCTATGAATCGACCCCTGCAACCACAAATAGGTGAGTACAAATAGGTGAGTACACACAGGGAAATCGACCTGACGACACTGGAGGACAGGAGAGATAGGGGGGACATGATAACAACATATAAGATACTGAGAGGAATTGACAAGGTGGACAAAGACAGAATGTTCCAGAGATGGGACACAGCAACAAGGGGACACAGTTGGAAGTTGAAGACTCAGATGAATCACAGGGATGTTAGGAAGTATTTCTTCAGTCACAGAGTTGTCAGGAAGTGGAATAGTTTAGGAAGCGATGTAGTGGAGGCAGGCTCCATACATAGCTTTAAGAAGAGGTATGATAAAGCTCATGGCGCAGGGAGAGTGACCCAGTAGCGGCCAGTGAAGAGGCGGGGCCAGGAGCTGTGAATCGACCCCTGCAACCACAACTAGGTGAGTACACACTCTAGTAGGCTGGCCGCCTCGATAGGCCCATAAAGTGCAATTTTTGGCAACCAATAATCTTAATGTTTCTCAGGCGATATTGAACCTTATTGCCTTCCTTTATAATTTCTGAATACATAAATTTTTATTGTCGCTTTACTGTTAATTATGTAGGTATTATGATGTAGGCACATGTGCGTATGTGTGTGTTTGCGCGTATGTATGTGCGCGTATGTGTGTGTGCGTATGTGTGTGTGTGCGTATGTATGTGTGTGCGTGTGTGTGCGCGTATGTGTGCGCGCGCGCGTATGTATGTGTGCGTATGTGTGTGCGTGTGTGTGTACTCACCTAATTGTACTCCCCTAATTGTGGTTGCAGGGGTCGAGACTCGGCTCCTGGCCCCCGCCTCTGCACTGTCCGCTACTGGGTCTTTGCTCTCCCTGCTCCATGAGCTTTATCATACCTTGTCTTAAAACTATGTATGGTTCCTGCCTCCACTATATCTTTCTCTAGACTATTCCACTTCCTGACTACTCTATGGCTGAAGAAATGCTTCCTAACATCCCTTTGACTCATCTGAGTCTTCAGCTTCCAGTTGTGTCCCCTTGTTTCTGTGTTCCCTCTCTGGAACATCCTGTCACTGTCTACCTTGTCGATTCCCCGCAGTATTTTGTATGTCGTTATCATGTCTCCTCTGACCCTTCTTTCCTCCAGTGTTGTTAGTCCTATTTCCCTCAACCTTTCTTCATAGGACAGACCCCTGAGTTGTGGAACTAGCCTTGTCGCAAACCTTTGCACTTTCTCTAGTTTCTTTACGTGCTTGACCAGGTGTGGGTTCCAGACTGGTGCTGCATATTCTAGTATATGCCTGACGTACACGGTGTACAGTGTCTTGAACGATTCCTTGTTTAGGTAACGGAACGCTAATCTTAGGTTTGCCAGTCGCCAATATGCTGCCGCAGTTATCTGGTTGATGTGTGCCTCCGGAGACGTGCTTGGCGTTATACTCACCCCAAGGTCTTTCTCCTTTGCCGAGGTTTGTAGCCTTTGTGCGTATATGTGTGTGTGAGCTTGTGGCGGTGTCGTTGTGGCGGTGACCTTGTGGTGGTGACCTTGTGGTGGTGACCTTGTGGTGGTGACCTTTGCCTAGTGACCTTGTGGTGGTGACCTTTGCCTAGTGACCTTGTGTTGGTGACCTTTGCCTAGTGACCTTGTGTTGGTGACCTTTGCCTAGTGACCTTGTGGTGGTGACCTTTGCCTAGTGACCTTGTGGTGGTGACCTTTGCCTAGTGACCTTGTGGTGGTGACCTTTGCCTAGTGACCTTGTGGTGGTGACCTTTGCCTAGTGACCTTGTGGTGGTGACCTTTGCCTAGTGACCTTGTGGTGACTGCCTAGTAACCTTGTGGTGGTGACCTTTGCCTAGTGACCTTGTGGTGGTGACCTTTGCCTAGTGACCTTGTGGTGGTGACCTTTGCCTAGTGACCTTGTGGTGGTGACCTTTGCATAGTGACCTTGTGGTGGTGACCTTTGCCTAATGACCTTGTGGTGGTGACCTTTGCCTAGTGACCTTGTGGTGGTGACCTTTGCCTAGTGATTTTGTTGTAGTGACTTTTGCCTAGTGACGTTGTGGAAGTGACTTTTGTCTAGTGACGTTGTGGAAGTGACCTTTGCCTAGTGACCTTGTAGGGTGACCTTTGCCTAGTGACCTTGTAGGGGTGACATTTGCCTAGTGACCTTGTAGGGGTGACCTTTGCCTAGTGACCTTGTGGTGACCTTTGCTTAGTGACGTTGTGGAAGTGACCTTGTGGTGGTCACCTTTGCCTAGTGACCTTGTGGTGGTCACCTTTGCCTAGTGACCTTGTAGTGGTCACCTTTGCCTAGTGACCTTGTGGTGGTCACCTTTGCCTAGTGACCTTGTGGTGGTCACCTTTGCCTAGTGACATACCTAGTGGTGGTGACCTTGTGACCTTTGGCTAGTGACATGTGACATTGCCTAGTGACATGTGACCTTGTGGTGACTGCCTAGTGACCTTGTGGTGGTGACCTTTGCCTAATGACCTTGTGGTGGTGACCTTGTGGTGACCATCCCCAAACATCTTGATGTTGGATTATTTCAATGCAATACATAACCGTGGAGGCAGCTCAGGTGAAACACACACAACCGTGGAGGCAGCTCAGGTGAAACACACATAACCGTGGAGGCAGCTCAGATGAAACGCACATAACCGTGGAGGCAGCTCAGATGAAACACATAACCGTGGAGGCAGCTCAGATGAAACACATAACCGTGGAGGCAGCTCAGATGAAACACATAACCGTGGAGGCAGCTCAGATGAAACACATAACCGTGGAGGCAGCTCAGATGAAACACATAACCGTGGAGGCAGCTCAGATGAAACACATAACCGTGGAGGCAGCTCAGGTGAAACACACACAACCGTGGAGGCAGCTCAGATGAAACACACACAACCGTGGAGGCAGCTCAGATGAAACACACACAACCGTGGAGGCAGCTCAGGTGAAACACACACAACCGTGGAGACAGCTCAGATGAAACACACATAACCGTGGAGGCAGCTCAGGTGAAACACACACAACCGTGGAGGCAGCTCAGATGAAACACATAACCGTGGAGGCAGCTCAGATAAAACACACAACCGTGGAGGCAGCTCAGATGAAACACATAACCGTGGAGGCAGCTCAGATGAAACACACAACCGTGGAGGCAGCTCAGATGAAACACACAACCGTTGAGGCAGCTCAGATGAAACACACACAACCGTGGAGGCAGCTCAGGTGAAACACACATAACCGTGGAGGCAGCTCAGATGAAACACACAACCGTGGAGGCAGCTCAGATGAAACACACATAACCGTGGAGGCAGCTCAGATGAAACATACATAACCGTGGAGGCAGCTCAGATGAAACATACATAACCGTGGAGGCAGCTCAGATGAAACACACACAACTGTAGAGGCAGCTCAGGTGAAACACACACAACTGTAGAGGCAGCTCAGGTGAAACACACACAACCGTGGAGGCAGCTCAGGTGAAACACACATAACCGTGGAGGCAGCTCAGGTGAAAAAAACACACAGCTGTTGAATCTCTGCAATATATACAAGACTGTACCTTCCTACAGTGAGGACCTGGTAAGAAACATTAAAAACAACTAATTCAGATGATAATTCTGACCAGAATGCATACAGCTATGAGGGTGGCTTCACCAAATTCAATTTAACATCAGCTTGGACCAGGTAAACTATGTCCTAAATGAAACCTGATGGGGCTATATCTTAAATATCGTAGACCCTAACCAGTGCCTGGGACGATATCTTAAATAACGTAGACCCTAACTAGTGCCTGGGACGATATCTTAAATAACGTAGACCCTAACTAGTGCCTGGGACGATATCTTAATAACGTAGACCCTAACCAGTGCCTGGGACGATATCTTAAATAACGTAGACCCTAACCAGTGCCTGGGACGATATCTTAAATAACGTAGACCCTAACTAGTGCCTGGGACGATATCTTAAATAACGTAGACCCTAACTAGTGCCTGGGACGATATCTTAAATAACGTAGACCCTAACTAGTGCCTGGGACGATATCTTAAATAACGTAGACCCTAACTAGTGCCTGGGACGATATCTTAAATAACGTAGACCCTAACTAGTGCCTGTGACGATATCTTAATAACGTAGACCCTAACCAGTGCCTGGGACGATATCTTAAATAACGTAGACCCTAACCAGTGCCTGGGACGATATCTTAAATAACGTAGACCCTAACCAGTGCCTGGGACGATATCTTAAATAACGTAGACCCTAACTAGTGCCTGGGACGATATCTTAAATAACGTAGACCCTAACCAGTGCCTTGAACACATCAACTTCCTGGCAGCTGAAGTATGTTCATGGTATATTCCCCTAAGAAAAAAGAAGGTAAGAAGTAAACTGGAGAGAGAGAGAGATGCTCCCTCTACAGGAGAAGGTGAAGAATCACTAACCTCAAGAAAATTAGACACATGTGCAACATCTGGGTATCTTTATTGTAGACGTTTCACCCTCCAGTGGCGTTATCAATACAGGTTCTAGGACATGACTGGAAGACAGTATTGATAAAGCCACTGGATGTCTACACGTCACATGTACAATCACTAACCTCCTCAAGAATGCCAGATTATCTGAAACACGGAAAGCACTAACCAGGGAAGGACTTGTATAGTGAAATTGAAAAAAAATCGAAATATTTCTTTTCACATGCCGAGACAAGGCAAAAACCACATCTAGTAGAGACAACTCAAATTATGTTTTTTTCATGAATGAGCCTCAAAACCCTGTCAATGTATGCCAATTTTTTGACATAACCCTAACTCCACTAGACTGATTACAGCCCTATGACATTGGCACTTGTGGCAAGGGCGCGGCGAGGTTTTCATCTCCAAGTGTGCCGCAGCTCGAGTGCCAGAACGACTCGGGGGATAATCTGGAGGTGCTATCACTCGACTCCTAGCTGGTACTCGAGTCTCAGCCTCTTCAGCCTCCTGGAATCTATCGATTCCAGGCTAAGGGGCTAAGGGACTAAGGGCTAAGGGACTGATTACCTTGTAATACAAAGAGGAACGGTAGTTCCTTTTTGTATTGGACTGATGCTGTTACTGTTGCTGCTCTTGGTGTTACTACAGCTGCTACTGCTACTGTGCTATTGCTGCTGCTACTGTGCTATTGCTGCTGCTACTGTGCTATTGCTACTGCTACTGTGCTATTGCTGCTGCTACTGCTACTGTGCTATTGCTGCTGCTACGGCTGCTACTGCTACTGTTCTATTGCTGCTGCTACGGCTGCTACTGTGCTATTGCTGCTGCTACGGCTGCTACTGTGCTATTGCTGCTGCTACGGCTGCTACTGTTCCTGTTACTGTGCTAATGCCACTGCATCAGGAGCAGGAACAGCAGCTGCTAAGGGACTGATTACCTCGTACTATAAGTCTCCTAAGATTCCCAATAAAAGCAGCAGCAATAACATACTGCTGCAGTTGCTACTGTTCCTGCTCCTGATGCAGTGGCATTATCAGCTGTAGCAGCAGCACGGTAGCAGGAACAGTAGCAGCCGTAGCAGGAACAATAACACAAAGAGCAGAAACAGTAGCAGCAGCTGTAGCATCAGGAGCAGGAACAGTAGCAGCTGTAGCATCAGGAGCAGGAACAGTAGCAGCTGTAGTATCAGGAGCAGGAACAGTAGCAGCCGTAGTATCAGGAGCAGAAACAGTAGCAGCAGCTGTAGTATCAGGAGCAGGAACAGTAGCATACTGATGTTATTGTACAAGATGAAATTAAGACAGCTCCTGCTACAGCTGCCAATGTCACTGCTACTGTTATTATCAATACAAATTCTAGGACATAATTTGAAGACAGTAGAACTATATACTGCAACATCATGGAATCTTGATTCTGAGGACCTGTACATAACCTTCACGGCAACGACAACTAACCCATCTCTTCGGGTATGACCTTCTTCCACTGGGGACTCCCGCCTACCAGTGACTATGCCCTCGTCTGCTACCCGTCCCTTTCCACCTGACGTTAGTATATAAGCGCCAGCATCGTTGCCTCTGCTCCAGAAACTCCACGACTTCGGTGATGTTCACACCAACTCCAAGGCCGAGGGACTGATTACCTCATCTTTTGTATATAGTTCTACTGTCTTCAAATAATGTCTTAGAATTTGTATTGATAAAGCCACTGGAGGGCGAAACGTCTACAATAAAGACACCCAGATGTTGCAACTGTGTCTTAATTACATCTTGTTGGTATTGTATACTATTCTTGTACAAGATGAAATTAAGACAGCAGCTACTGTTCCTGATGCTGCTACTGTTCCTGCTACTGTGCTATTGCTGCTACAGCTGCTATTATTACTGCTGCTACTGTTATTACTTTTCTTGTTGCTGCTGCAACAAGAAGTTCTATGAACATAAGAACATAAGAACATAAGAAAGGAGGAACACTGCAGCAGACCTGTTGGCCCATACTAGGCAGGTCCTTCACAATCCGTCCCACTAACAGAATATTTGCTCAACCCAATTTTCAATGCTAACCAAGAAATAGCTTTGACAATTCTACCCACTCATGCGTGAGTCCCACTCAAATCCAACCCCTCTCACTCATGAATTTATCCAACCTAAATTTGAAACTACCCAAGGTCCTAGCTTCAATAACCCTACTAGGCAGACTGTTCCACTCATCAACTACCCTATTTCCAAACCAATACTTTCCTATATCCTTTCTAAATCTAAACTTATCTAACTTGAATCCATTATTGCGGGTTCTCTCTTGAGAGATATCCTCAAGACCTTATTTATATCCCCTTTTTTAATACCCATTTTCCACTTGTATACCTCGATCATGTCTCCCTCATTCTACGTCTTACAAGTGAATGTAATTTCTAGGGTCTTCAATCTTTCTTCGTAAGGAATTTCTAATGCTATGTATTAACTTAGTCATTCTACGCTGAATGTTTTCTAACGAATTTATGTCCATTCTGTAATATGGAGACCAAAACTGAGCTGCGTAATCAAGGTGAGGCCTTACTAATGATGTATAAAGCTGTAATATAACCTCTGGACTTCTGTTGCTAACACTTCTTGATATAAATCCCAGTAATCATCAATGTTTGAATCAATTATCCTACCTATCTTCGTGTCGTCGGCGAATTTGCTCATATCACTAGTAATTCCCTCGTCAAGGTCATTGATATATATTATAAATAACAATGGGCCTAAGACTGATCCCTGTGGAACACCACTTGTTACAAGTCCCCATTCGGATTTAACCCCATTTATGCACACTCTCTGCTTCCTATTGGTGAGCCATGACTCGATCCATGACAGCACTTTTCCCCCAATGCCATGAGCTGCCACTTTCTTTAACAGTCTCTGGTGCGGTACTCTATCAAAAGCCTTACTAAAGTCTAAATAAACAATATCGAATTCTTTATCGTGATCAACAGCCTCAAAAGCTTTACTGAAGAAGGTTAATAAATTAGATAGGTAGGAACGGCCCCTCGTGAATCCATGCTGAGTATCATTAATCAAACTATGGTTATCTAGATGGCTTCTAATAATATCAGCTATGGAAATAAATGGTATAAAATACCGACACAATGGAAAAATAAACACATAAGCAGTATAATGTGATCCTTTATTGACAACGTTTCGCCCACGCAGTGGGCTTTATCGAGTCACAGACAGATCTACCTGGAAATGAGTAACATGAATATATAAGGGTATAGTCAGGTGGAGAATGCTGGGTCAGGTGGAGAAAGCTGCATGTGACAGTCTTAAAAGTAGTGTGATAGTTAAAAACATTGTGCGACTTAAAGGACCTGCAGTGTACCATTCCAACACGCAATACCGAAGAATCCTGGAATCATCACTTCATCTGTATATCCAACAACTTCAACCAGAACAACGGCTTCTACAACATAGCTGAACCTATTGCCAAGAAACTTCTTCAACGCTATCCCACTAGAACTCAAGAATGGTACACTGCAGGTCCTTTAAGTCACACAATGTTTTTAACTATCACACTACTTTTAAGACTCACATGCAGCTTTCTCCACCTGACCCAGCATTCTCCACCTGACTGTACCCTATATATATCTCCATGTTGCTCATTTTCCAGGTAGATCTGTCTGTGACTCGATAAAGCCCACTGCGTGGGCGAAACGTTGTCAATAAAGGATCACATTATACTGGTTATGTGTTTATTTTTCCAATATCAGCTATAATTGACTCTAGTAATTTGCCTACAATTGAGGTCAGGCTTATTGGGCGGTAATTTGACGGTAGTGACTTGTCCCCTGCTTCAAAAATAGGAATTACATTAGCCATCTTCCACATATCAGACACTACACCTGTTTGAAGAGATAAATTAAAAATGTTAGATATTGGTTCACAGAGTTCCATTTTGCATTCCTTAAGAACCCTTGCAAAAGCTCATCAGGACCCGGCGATTTATTTTGCTTCAACGGTCTATCTGTTTGATAATCATTTCGCTAGTGACTGTGATATTACATAATTTATCTTCTTCAGGGCCACTTAAAAAGTTAATTATTGGGAATTATTAGTGTCTTTCTGTGTGAAAACCGAGAAAAAATTATTAAAAATCGAGCACATTCTATTCTCCTTTGTAGATGCAATGAGTTCAGAGAGCGACCTATTTATCTAAATTAGACACATATGCAACACTTGGGTATCTTTATTGAGGAAACGTTTCGCCACACAGTGGCTTCATCAGTCAATACAAAGAAGAAAGTAGTAATAAAAGGAGGAGTTTGAGGTAATCAGTCCCTCGGCCTGGAGTCGATGTGTTCAGTCCATCAATCTTGAAGTAAATACAACATAAGGCAAATAGAAGTTGCTTATATACTGTAGACAGGTGAGATGAAGCAGGAGGCGGGGGGTCATAGTGGTATCAACCACTAGTCGAAGTAAGTCCTTGTCCAAAGGTTTGGACAAATGTTGAAGAATCCCTTTGAATCAAGATCCCAAGAAGTTGCTGTGTCAGACAGGACTGATGAAGCCACTGTGTGGCGAAACGTTTCCTCAATAAAGATACCCAAGTGTTGCATATGTGTCTAATTTATTCTCTTTATCAGTAAGATGCCCAGAGTTATTTTTAAGGGGACCTATCTTATCCCTAACTTTTGTTCTATAAACCTGGAAAAAACTTTTTGGGTTAGTTTTTGAATTCCTAGCAACTTTAATTTCATAGTCCCGTTTAGCTTTTCTTATTCCCTTTTTAACGTCCCTCTTAATGTCAGTATACTGATTTATAAGATGACCCTCACCTCTTTTTATGCGCCTATAAATTCCTTTCTTCTGCCCTAAAAGATATTTGAGCCTATTATTCATCCATTTTGGGTCATTTCTATTCGATCAATGGGCTAGTAACGCCTTCTCCTGTACAAATTTACTAAAAAAGAGAAGAAGAAAAACTTTATAAAACTGGGATGTTTGAATGTGCGTGGATGTAGTGCGGATGATAAGAAAGAGATGATTGCTGATGTTATGAATGAAAAGAAGTTGGATGTCCTGGCTCTAGCGAAACAAAGCTGAAGGGGGTAGGCGAGTTTCAGTGGGGAGAAATAAATGGGATTAAGTCAGGAGTATCTGAGAGAGTTAGAGCTAAGGAAGGGGTAGCAATAATGTTGAAGGATCAGTTATGGAAGGAAAAGAGGGAATATGAATGTGTAAATTCAAGGATTATGTGGATTAAAATAAGGGTCGGATGGAAAAGTGGGTCATAATAAGCGTGTATGCACCTGGAGAAGAGAGGAGTGTAGAGGAGAGATTTTGGGAGATGTTAAGCGAATGTATAGGAACTTTTGAACCAAATGAGAGAGTAATTGTGGTAGGGGACCTAAATGCTAAAGTGGGAGAAACATGCAGAGAGGGTGTAGTAGGTAAGTTTGGGGTGCCAGGTGTAAATGATAATGGGAGCCCTTGATTGAACTTTGTATAGAAAGGGTTTAGTTATAGGTAATACATATTTTAAGAAAAAGAGGATAAATAAGTATACAAGATATGATGTAGGGCGTAATGACAGTAGTTTGTTGGACTATGTATTGGTAGATAAAAGACTGTTGAGTTGACTTCAGGATGTACATGTATATAGAGGGGCTACAGATATATCAGATCACTTTTTAGTTATAGCTACAGTGGGAGTAAAAGGTAGATGGGATACAAGGAAAATAGAATCAGTAAGTAAGAGAGAGGTGAAGGTTTATAAACTAAAAGAGGAGGCAGTTAGGGTAAGATATAAACAACTATTGGAGGATAGATGGGCTAGTGAGAGTGTAGGCAATGGGGTGAAGATGTATGGGGTAGATTTAAAATGTAGTGTTAGTGTTCAGCAGAAATTTGTGGTTACAGGGAGTGGGTGCGGGAGGGAAGAGGAGCGATTGGTGGAATGATGATGTAAAGAGAGTAGTAAGGGAGAAAAAGTTAGCATATGAGAGGTTTTTACAAAGTAGAAGTGATGCAAGGAGGGAAGAGTATATGGAGAGAAAAAGAGAGGTTAAAAGAGTTGTGAAGCAATGTAAAAGAGAGCAAATGAAAGAGTGGGTGAGATGTTATCAGCAAATTTTGTTGAAAATAAGAAAAGTTTTGGAATGAGATTAATAGTTGAGGAAGCCTAGAGAACAAATGGATTTGACAGTTAAAAATAGGAGAGGAGAGTTATTAAATGGAGAGTTAGAGGTATCGGGAAGATGGAGGGAATATTTTGAGGAATTGTTAAATGTTGATGAAGACAGGGAAGCTGTGATTTCGTGTGTAGGGCAAGGAGGAATAACATCTTGTAGGAGTGTGGAAGAGCCAGTTGTGGGTGTAGGGAAGTTCGTGAGGCAGTGGGTAGAATGAAAGGGGTAAGGCAGCTGGGATTGATGGGATAAAGATAGAAATGTTAAAAGCAGGTGGGGATATAGTTTTGGAGTGGTTGGTGCTATTATTTAATAAATGTATGGAAGAGGGTAAGGTACCTAGGGATTGGCAGAGAGCGTGTATTGTTCCTTTGTATAAAGGCAAAGGGGACAAAAGAGAGTGCAAAAATTATAGGGAATAAGTCTGTTGAGTGTACCTGGTAAAGTGTATGGTAGAGTTATTATTGAAAGAATTAGGAGTAAGACAGAAAGCAGGATAGCAGATGAACAAGGGGCTTTAGGAAAGGTAGGGGTGTGTAGACCAAGTGTTTACAGTGAAACATATAGGTGAACAGTATTTGGATAAAGGTAAAGATGTTTTGTGGCATTTATGGATTTGGAAAAGGCGTATGATAGGGTAGATAGGGGGCAATGTGGCAGATGTTGCAGGTGTATGGAATAGGAGGAAGGTTACTGAAAGCAGTGAAGAGTTTTTATGAGGATAGTGAGGCTCAGGTTAGAGTGTGTAGGAGGGAAGGGGACTATTTCCCAGTAAAGTGGGCCTTAGACAAGGATGTGTGATGTCACCGTGGTTGTTCAATATATTTATAGATGGGGTTGTAAGAGAAGTGAATGGAGGGTCTTGGCAAGAGGTGTTGGGCTAAAAGATAAAGAAGCAAATACAAAGTGGGAGTTGTCACAGTTGCTTTTGCTGATGACACTGTGCTTTTGGGAGATTCTGAAGAGAAGTTGCAGAGGTTGGTGGATGAATTTGGTAGGGTGTGTAAAAGAAGAAAATTGAAAGTGAATATAGGAAAGAGTAAGGTGATGAGGATAACAAAAAGAATAGGTGACGAAAGATTGGATATCAGATTGGAGGGAGAGAGTATGGAGGAGGTGAATGTATTCAGATATTTGGGAGTGGACATGTCAGCAGATGGGTCTATGAAGGATGAGGTGAATCATAGAATTGATGAGGGGAAAAGGGTGAGTGGAGCACTTCGAGTCTGTGGAGACAAAGAACTTTGTCCATAGAAGTAAAGAGGGAATGTATGAGAGTATAGTTATACCAACGCTCTTATATGGGTGTGAAGCATGGGTGATGAATGTTGCAACGAGGAGAAGGCTGGAGGCAGTGGAGATGTCGTGTCTGAGGTCAATGTGTGGTGTGAATATAATGCAGAGAATTCGAAGTTTGGAAATTAGGAGGAGGTGCGGGATTACCAAAACGATTGTCCAGAGAGCTGAGGAGGGGTTGTTGAGGTGGTTTGGACATGCAGAGAGAATGGAACGAGACAGAGTGACTTCGAGAGTGTATAAATCTGTAGTGGAGGGAAGGCGGGGTAGGGGTCGGCCTAGGAAAGGTTGGAGGGAGGGTAAAGGAAGTTTTGTGTGCGAGGGCTTGGACTTCCAGCAAGCATGTGTGAGCGTATTTGATAGGAGTGAATGGAGACAAATGGTTTTAATACTTGACGTGATGTTGGAGTGTGAGCAAAGTAACATTTATGAAGGATTCAGGGAAACCAGCAGGCCGGACTTGAGTTCTGGAGATGGGAAGTACAGTGCCGGCACTCTGAAGGAGGGGTGTTAGTGTTGCAGTTTTATAACTGTAGTGTAAAGCACCCCTCTGGCAAGACAGTGATGGAGTGAATGATGAAAGTTTTTCTTTTTCGGGCCACCCTGCCTTGGTGGGAATCGGCCGATGTGTTAATAAAAATAAATAAAAATAAATTCTTTATATGGGATAAATGTTCTTTGGGCAGCATGTATAGTGTCCAGAAAACTGTCATATTGATAGCTCTCTTCATTACCCCAGTCCACAGATGATAAGTGTTCTCTAAGTCCATTGTAATCTGCTAAGCGAAAATCTGGGACTGTTACTGAGTTATCCCTACTATGAAACTTCCATTCAATGCCAAAGGTAATTGATTTGTGGTCGCTTGCGCCGAGTTCCTCTGTAATTTCTAAATTATTAACAAGGGTTTCCTTGTTTGCCAGAACTAAGTCAAGCAGGTTATTTCCCTTGTAGTTCTGTCACAAACTGTTTCAAAAAACAATCTTGAACTACTTCTAAGAAGTCGTTAGATTCTAAATTCCCAGTCAAAAAATTCCAATCAATTTGACTAAAGTTGAAGTCTCCCAGAATAACTACGTTATCGTGCATTGTGGCCTTAACAATTTCCTCCCATAGTAGTCTCCCTTTATCCCTATCTAAGTTTGGGGGACGGTATATCACACCTAAAATCAATTTTTCATGCCCCTCTGAAAATTCTATCCTGACACTCTGTATGTGTTATTTCAGACTTTATTCCCTTTTTTATGCAACAGTTCAAGCGATCTCGGACATACAGTGCCACTCCACCCCCCTTCCCGAAACTTCTGTCTACTTGGAACAATTTAAAACCTTGTATATGACATTCAGCAGACATGTCCCTATTTTTCGTATTGAACCACGTCTCAGTTATGGCAAATACATCAATGTTACCTGCACTTGCAACTAATCTTAAATCGTCCATCTTATTCCTAGCACTACGACTATTTGTATAATACACTTTTAAAGACCCTCCTTTCTCTTTACCCTTCCTGCTCCTTTCTGTTTTTCCACTATACCTATTACTGTCCTTGTTATTAAGTTTTTTTATATCAAAGCCTAGATCTATAATTCGACATTCAGTATTTTCCATTTCTAAACCCATACCTCTAACTAATCCTAGTTTAAAGTCCTAACAACACCCTCAACTGAGCTAGCAAGAAAATCCACACCTGCCCTGGATAAGTGAACCCCATCCCTGGCATACATGTCATTTCGGCCATAGAAGTGGTCCCAGTTGCAAATGACATCGTGTACCTGCATTGAACCTTCCATTACATCGTCTGTTTGTCCATGCCAGCAATTAACACCAGTATGCCCTGCGTACAGCCATCTCACTCACTCTCCTTGGCCAACAATTTGACCCAGCTATAATAACTAGGGATTCCCACTACCTCTTCCTAATTATGTCTATTGCGGCTCTCCTATCCAGCCTCCTGAATACCCATGCCTCATGTCCTATTCTATCTTAATGCTAGTGATATCTATGTATTAATAGTCATTCTACGCTGAATGTTTTCAACGAATTTATGTCCATTCTGTAATATGGAGACCAGAACTGACTGCGTAATCTAGGTGAGGCCTACTAATGATGTATAAAGCTGTAATATAACCTCTGACTTCTGTTGCTAACACTTCTTGATATAAATCCCAGTAATCTATTTGCCTTATTACGTACGCTTAGGCATTGCTGTCTTGGTTTAAGGTTGCTGCTTACCATCACCCCCAAGTCCTTCTCGCAATCTGTATGGCTAAGTTCTACGTTATTTAACTTATAAGTGCTTGGGTTATGGACACTCCCGAGCTTCAGAACCTTGCATTTATCTACATTGAACTGCATCTGCCACTTTTCTGACCACGAATTAAGTTTGTCTAAATCTTCCTGAAGTTCTATGACATCTATGTTTGAATCAATTATCCTACCTATCTTCGTGTCGTCGGCGAATTTGCTCATATCACTAGTAATTCCCTCGTCAAGGTCATTGATATATATTATAAATAACAATGGGCCTAAGACTGATCCCTGTGGAACACCACTTGTTACAAGTCCCCATTCGGATTTAACCCCATTTATGCACACTCTCTGCTTCCTATTGGTGAGCCATGACTCGATCCATGACAGCACTTTTCCCCCAATGCCATGAGCTGCCACTTTCTTTAACAGTCTCTGGTGCGGTACTCTATCAAAAGCCTTACTAAAGTCTAAATAAACAATATCGAATTCTTTATCGTGATCAACAGCCTCAAAAGCTTTACTGAAGAAGGTTAATAAATTAGATAGGCAGGAACGCCCTCGTGAATCCATGCTGAGTATCATTAATCAAATTATGGTTATCTAGATGGCTTCTAATAATATCAGCTATAATTGACTCTAGTAATTTGCCTACAATTGAGGTCAGGCTTATTGGGCGGTAATTTGACGGTAGTGACTTGTCCCCTGCTTTAAAAATAGGAATTACATTAGCCATCTTCCACATATCAGACACTACACCTGTTTGAAGAGATAAATTAAAAATGTTAGATATTGGTTCACAGAGTTCCATTTTGCATTCCTTAAGAACCCTTGCAAAAAGCTCATCAGGACCCGGCGATTTATTTTGTTTCAGTCGGTCCAGCTGTTTCATAACCATTTCGCTAGTGACTGTGATATTACATAATTTATCTTCTTCTGGGCCTCTGTAAAAATTAATTACTGGGATATTATTAATGTCTTCCTGTGTGAAAACCGAGAGAAAATAATTATTAAAAATAGAGCACATATCATTCTCCTTGTCAGTAAGATGCCCAGAGTTATTTTTAAGGGGACCTATCTTATCCCTAACTTTTGTTCTATAAACCTGGAAAACTTTTGGGTTAGTTTTGAATCCTAGCAACTTTAATTTCATAGTCCCGTTTAGCTTTTCTTATTCCCTTTTTAACGTCCCTCTTAATGTCAGTATACTGATTTATAAGATGACCCTACCCTTTTTATGCGCCTATAAATTCCTTTCTTCTGCCCTAAAAGATACTTAAGCCTATTATTCATCCATTTTGGGTCATTTCTACTAGATCTAATTTCTTTATACGGGATAAATGTTCTTTGGGCAGCCTGTATAGTGTTAAGAAAACTGTCATATTGATACCTCTCTTCGTTACCCCAGTCCACAGTTGATAAGTGTTCTCTAAGTCCATTATAATCTGCTAAGCGAAAATCTGGGACCGTTACTGAATTATCCCTACTATCATACATCCATTCAATGCTAAAGGTAATTGACTTGTGGTCGCTTGAGCCGAGTTCCTCTGTAATTTCTAAATTATTAACAAGGGTTTCTTGCTTGCCAGAACCAAGTCAAGTAGGTTATTTCCCTTGTAGGTTCTGTTACAAACTGCTTCAAAAAGCAATCCTGAACTACTTCTAAAAAGTCGTTAGATTCTAAATTCCTGTCATGAAATTCCAATCAATCTGACTAAAGTTAAAGTCCCCTAGAATTACTACGTTATCGTGTCTTGTGGCCTTAACAATTTCCTCCCAAAGTAGTCTCCTTGTTCCCTATCTAAGTTTGGAGGACGGTAAATCACGCCTAAAATAATTTTCACACCCTCTGAAAATTCTATCCAGACAGACTCTGTATGTGTTATTTCAGACTTTATACCCGTTTTTATGCAACAATTTAAATGATCACGGACATAGAGTGCCACCCCACCCCCCTTCCCGATACTTCTGTCTACTTGGAACAATTTAAAACTCTGAATGTGACATTCGGCAGGCAAGTCCCGATTTTTCATATTAAACCATGTCTCAGTTATTGCAAAAACATCAATATTACCCGTACTTGCAACTAATCTCAACTAGTCCATCTTATTCCTAGCACTACGACTATTGGTGTAATATATATTTAAAGACCCTCCTTTCTCTTTACCCTTCCTGCTCAATTCTGTTTTTCCACTATACCTATTACTGTCCTTGTCATCTAGTGTCACTAGCTTTCCACTATCCACCTTATTCTGCCTATTACTAGTTCTCCTAGAACTTATAATATTACTACACTGGGACTTGACTGTTTTCCCCCCAAAACCCATACCACTAACTATTTCTAGTTTAAAATAACAACGGGCCTAAGACTGATCCCTGTGGAACACCACTTGTTACAAGTCCCCATTCGGATTTAACCCCATTTATGCACACTCTCTGCTTCCTATTGGTGAGCCATGACTCGATCCATGACAGCACTTTTCCCCCAATGCTATGAGCTGCCACTTTCTTTAACAGTCAGCAATGCCTAAGCGTACGTAATAAGGCAAATAGATTACTGGGATTTATATCAAGAAGTGTAAGCAAAAGAAGTCCAGAGGTTATATTACAGCTTTATACATCATTAGTAAGGCCTCACCTAGATTACGCAGCTCAGTTCTGGTCTCCATATTACAGACTGGACATAAATTCGTTAGAAAACATTCAGCGTAGAATGACTAAATTAATACATAGCATTAGAAATCTTCCGTATGAAGAAAGATTGAAGACCCTAAAATTACATTCACTTGTAAGACGTAGAATGAGGGGAGACATGATCGAGGTATACAAGTGGAAAATGGGTATTAACAAAGGGGATATAAATAATGTCTTGAGGATATCTCTCCAAGAGAGAACCCGCAATAATGGATTCAAGTTAGATAAGTTTAGATTTAGAAAGGATATAGGAAAGTATTGGTTTGGAAATAGGGTAGTTGATGAGTGGAATAGTCTGCCTAGTAGGGTTATTGAAGCTAGGACCTTGGGTTGTTTCAAATTTAGATTGGATAAATTCATGAGTGAGAGGAGTTGGATTTGAGTGGGAATTGCACATGAGTAAATAAAATTATCAAAGCTTATTTCTTGGGTAGCATTGAAAATTGGGTTGAGCAAATATTCTGTTAGTGGGACGGATTGTGAAGGTCAAATAATAACGATCCCAAATGGATTAACAGGATGCTAAAACATCTATTAGGGGAGAAAGAGGAATTTATAGGCGCATCAAAAGAGGAGATGTTAACCTTATTGACCAATATGTTCAGTTGAAAGAGAAGTAAAAAGGGATTAGAAAGGCTAAACGTGACTATGAGATTAAGGTTGCTAATGAATCAAAGACTAATCCAAAAGGGTTCTTTCAAGTGTACAGGACGAAGGTGAGGGAAAAGGTAGGACCTCTGAAAATTGGGAATGGACAGCTGACGGATAACGAACTGGAAATGTGTTCTCTATTTAATGACTATTTTTTGTCAGTCTTTACACAAGAAGACGTAAATGAGATTCCAGAAATTAACAATTATTCAGTTCCTGAAGAATTCAAGTTAACTAATATTACTGTCACGAGGGACATGGTTATCAAACAGATAGATAAACTGAAGCAAAATAAGTCCCCGGGACCCGACGAGTTGTTTTCCAGGGTACTTAAAGAATGCAAGATGGAACTTAGTCAGCCATTAACGAATGTGTTTAACACGTCCATCCTAACTGGTGTTGTGCCAGAGATGTGGAAGATAGCTAATGTAGTTCCTATATTCAAATCAGGGAAAAGTCAATTCCATCAAATTACCGTCCAATAAGCCTGACGTCTATAGTAGGCAAATTATTAGAATCAATTATAGCTGATATTATTAGAAGTCACCTTGAAGAACATAATTTGATTAATGAATCTCAGCATGGGTTCATGAGAGGTCGTTCCTGCCTGACAAATTTACTGACGTTTTTCAATAAAACATTTGAGGCAGTAGACAGTGATAAAGAATATGATATAGTTTATAAATTAGACACATATACACTTGGGTATCTTTATTGAGAAATTGCCACATGTATGCCATACAAGAGAATCGTGAAGAACAGAGGGGTGAGTTGTCAGGCCTCAATCTTGAGACGATGTTGTCAGTCCATCAATCTTGAAGCCAATGTGGCGAAACGTCTCAATAAAATACCAAGTGTTATATGTGTCAATTCAACTGTGTTCTCTGAACCATTCATTCACTGATAGTTTACTTGATTTCAGTAAGGCCCTTTATAGTACCAAAAGACTCTTAAGAACCTGGCAGCTCATGGTATAGGAGGTAAAGTTCTAGCATGGATAGAGGCATGGCTTACCAATAGAAAGCAGAGAGTTTCCATTAATGGGGTCAAATCTGAATGGGGATTAGTCACTAGTGGCGTTCCACAGGGATCAGTTTTGTGCCCATTGTTGTTCATAATTTACATAAATGACCTTGATGAAGGAATTGCAAGTGACATGAGTAAATTTGCTGATACAAAAATAGGCCGTATGATTCATTCTGAGGAGGATACCAGTGAACTCCAGGAGGATTTGGACAAATTAATGTCTTGGTCTGAAAAGTGGCAGATGAAGTTCAATGTAGACAATGTAAGGTACTAGTCCTTGGTAATGAAAATATCCTCGAATTTATAAACTAGGTGAAGTAGAGCTTGATCATACAGAATGTGAAAAAGACTGGGAGTCAGGTAGCAGGAATCTAAAGCCAAGACAACAGTGCCTAAGTGTGAATAAGGCTAACAGATTACTAGGATTTATTTCAAAAGTATAGCAACAGAAGTCCAAAAGTTATTTTACAGCTCTATACATCACTAGTGAGACCTCATTTGGATTATGCAGCTCAGTTTTGGTCTCCTTACTACAGGATGGATATAGATTCATTGAAGAACGTACAAAGAAGAATGACTAAAATGATTTACAGTATAAGAAATCTCCCGTATAAAGATAGACTTAGAGCGTTGAATCTCCACTCTCTGGAGAGACGTAGAATGAGGGGAGATATCATCGAGGTGTACAAGTGGATGATGGGCGTAAACAAAGGAGATATTAATAAAATACTGAGGATATCGAACCAAGTAAGAACCAGAAATAACGGATTTAAATTGGATAAATTTAGATTTAGAAAGGACATAGGCAAGTACTGGTTTTCGAACAGAGTTGTAGATGCGTGGAACAATCTTCCGAATAGGGTGATAGAGGCTAGGACCTTGGGTGGCTTTAAAAAGAGATTGGACAAATATATGAGTGGGAGGGGCTGGGTTTGATTAGTGTCGTGAGTACGGGAGTAAATTCTTAGGTAGTGGTGGTTTTGATAAGGACCTGCCTAGTATGGGCCAGTAGGCCTTCTGCAGTGTTCCTCCATTCTTATGTGTTTATGTTCTTATGGACCTGCCTAGTATGGGCCAACAGGCCTGCTGCAGTGTTCCTCCTTTCTTATGTTCTTATGTTTGGGTTATACTGTGGGCGTGGGGCCCCCATAAGGGGTACAAGGGCCCCACACAAGATAAGATAGGGGCCCATACAAGAGGTAGAGGGGGGCCCCAGAGCTACAATCTAACACAACCTATGTACTACCAACTTACTACTGGAAAAGTGTGTGTGTGTTTTGTGTGTACTCACCTAATTGTGGTTGCAGGGGTCGAGACTCAGCTCCTGGCCCCGCCTCTTCGCTGTCCGCTACTGGGTCTCTGCTCTCCCTGCTCCATGAGCTTTATCATACCTCGTCTTAAAACTCTGTATGGTTCCTGCCTCCACTATATCTTTCTCTAGACTATTCCACTTCCTGACTACTCTGTGGCTGAAGAAATGCTTCCTAACATCCCTTTGACTCATCTGAGTCTTCAGCTTCCAGTTGTGTCCCCGTGTTTCTGTGTTCCCTCTCTGGAACATCCTGTCACTATCTACCTTGTCGATTCCCCGCAGTATTTTGTATGTCGTTATCATGTCTCCTCTGACCCTTCTTTCCTCCAGTGTTGTTAGTCCTATTTCCCTCAACCTTTCTTCATAGGACAGACCCCTGAGTTGTGGAACTAACCTGTCGCAAACCTTTGTACTTTCTCTAGTTTCTTTACGTGCTTGACCAGGTGTGGTTCCAGACTGGTGCTGCATATTCTAGTATGGGCCTGACGTACACGGTGTACAGTGTCTTGAACGATTCCTTGTTAAGGTAATGGAACGCTAATCTTAGGTTTGCCAGTCGCCCATATGCTGCCGCAGTTATCTGGTTGATGTGTGCCTCCGGAGACGTGCTTGGCGTTATACTCACCCCAAGGTCTTTCTCCTTTGCCGAGGTTTGTAGCCATTGTCCACCTAGCCTGTACTCTGTCAGCGGTCTTCTTTGCCCTTCTCCGATCTTCATGACTTTGCATTTGGTGGGATTGAATTCGAGAAGCCACTTGCCAGACCAGATGTCAAGCTTATCCAGGTCTGTTTGAAGTCCTGCTTGGTCCTCCTCCGATGTGATTCTCCTCATTAATTTCACATCATCTGCAGAGACACTTCTGAGTCTATCCCGTCCGTCATGTCGTTTACATATATGTATGTATATGTGTGTACTCACCTAATTGTGGTTACAGGGGTCGAGTCACAGCTCCTGGCCCCGCCTCTTCGCATTGTATATGTATTTTCGTGTTTCAGAGGCACAGACAAACTTGACAGACAAACATGACAGACAAACATGACAGACAAACATGACAGACAAACTTGACAGACAAACTTGACAGACAAACTTGACAGACAAACTTGACAGACAAACTTGACAGACAAACTTGACAGACAAACTTGACAGACAAACTTGACAGACAAACTTGACAGACAAACTTGACAGACAAACTTGACAGACAAACTTGACAGACAAACTTGACAGACAAACTTGACAGACAAACTTGACGACAAACTTGACACAACTGAGAAAACTTGAAGACATTGACGACCTTGAAGACAAACTGAAACAACTTGAAAAAACGAAGATTGACGACAAGAAACAAACTTGACAACAAACGCGACAAACTTGAACAAACTGACTTGACAACAAACTTGACAGAACTTCTCCTCTCAGATACTTACATGAACTTGAAGTTTTGACTAAACAACGAGGTTTGGGTCAGAAATAAAACGGATAATCGTTAAACAGCATTTACCAACAGGGAGGGGTATAACAGGGAGGGGTAGTAAACAGGGAAGGGTATATACAGGGGAGGTGGTAGTATACAGGGAAGGGTAGTATACAGGGGAGGGGTAGTATACAGGGGAGGGTAGTATACAGGGGAGGTGGTAGTATACAGGGGAGGGGTAGTATACAGGGGAGGTGGTAGTATACAGGGGAGTGGGTAGTATACAGTGGGAGGTGGTAGTATACAGTGGGAGGTGGTAGTATACAGTGGAGGGGGTAGTATACAGTGGGAGGGGTAGTATACAGGGGAGGTGGTAGTATACAGGGGAGGGTAGTATACAGTGGGAGGGGAGCATACAGGGAGAGGGGTAGTAAACTGGGGAAGGGAGGTAGCAAACAGAGGGAGGGGTTGGAAACAGTTTTATGGGTAGCAAATAGGAGAGGGGTAGAAAATAGGGGAGGGGGTAGTAAACAGTCGAGGGGGTAAACAAAGGGAAGGGGAGGTGTGTGTGTGTGTGTGTAGTCTCCTATATGTGGTTTGAGGGGTCGAGTCACATTTCCTGCCCCTGTGTGTGTGTGTATGTATGTATGTATGCATGTATGTATGTATGTGTATGTATGTATGTGTATCACCTACATGTCACCTAGTGTCACCTTCATCTGTCACCTCGTGTCACCTACGAGTGAGAGTAGCAGGTCAGTGACACCTTTGGAACCTCACCAAAGCCTCACATGTCGGGATATAAATTCTTGACTTGGCATGATTAATTTTTTTTAAATTAAATTATATATATAATAATAACAACATTGCGACTAGCCAAGGAGTCGAACCCATGCTGCTTTGGCCCACCTCATGGTGAACAAAAACACATGACGCCTTAGACCACTAGACCACACAATCCTTAAGAATGGCGCACCCAGCCAAGCGTGGGTTCAATATAATATATCGCTCGTTGGGTTAGTACACCAAACAGGGAATAGAATGAAATTAGCTTAGAGGCGTCCACACCACCGTATGTCCTTGGATGGCGGGTACAACATTTATCTTGGCTGTTCTTAAGGATTGTGTCGTCTAGTGGTCTAGAGCGTCGTGTTTTCGCTCACCATGAGGTGGGCCAAAGCAGCATGGGTTCGACTCCTTGCCTAGTTGTAGTATTGTTATTGATCAATACCACTCATTCGTGAGTACAATAATATATATATATATATATATATATATATATATATATATATATATATATATATATATATATATAATGTATATATAAACACATCGGCCGTTTCCCACCAAGGCAGGGTGGCCCGAAAAAGAAAAACTTTCCCCTCCTTCAGAGTGCAGACACTGTACTTCCCATCTCCAGAACTCAAGTCCGGCCTGCAGGTTTCCCTGAATCCCTTCATAAATGTTACCTTGCTCACACTCCAACATCACGTCAAGTATTAAAAACCATTTGTCTCCATTCGCTCCTATCTTACACACTCACACATGCTTGCTGGAAGTCCAAGCCCCTCGCACACAAAACCTCCTTTACCCCCTCCCTCCAACCTTTCCTAGGCCAACCCCTACCCCACCTTCCCTCCACTACAGATTTATACACTCTCGAAGTCATTCTATTTTGTTCCATCCTCTCTACATGTCCAAACCATTTCAACAACCTCTCATCACCTCTCTGGATAATAGTTTTGGTAATCTTTTCCAAACTATGAATTCTCTGCATTATATACACACCACACATTGCCCTCAGACACATCTCCACTGCCTCCAGCATCCTCCTCCACTGCCTCCAGCCTTCTCCTTGTTGCAACATTCACAACCCATGCCTCACACCCATATAAGAGGGTTGATATAACTATACTCTCATGCATTCCCCCCTCTGCTTCCACGGACAAATTTCTTTGTCTCCACAGACTCCTCATTGCACCACTAACCTTTTTCCCCTCGTCAATTCAATGATTCACCTCATTAATTCATAGACCCATCTGCTGACACATCCACTCCCAAATATCTGAACACATTCACCTCCTCCATACTCTCTGATATCCAATCTTTCGTCACCTTATCTTTTGTTATCCTCATCACCTTACTATTTCCTATATTCACTTTCAATTTCCTTCTTTTACACACCCTACCAAACTCATCCACCAACCTCTGCAACTTCTCTTCAGAATCCCCAAAAGCACAGTGTCATCAGCAAAGAGCAACTGTGACAACTCCCACTTTGTGTTAGATTCTTTATCTTTTAACCCCACACCTCTTGCCAACACCCGAGCATTCACTTCTCTTACAACCCCATCTATAAATATATTGAAAGCCATGGTGACATCACACATCTTTGTCTAAGGCCTACTTTTACTGGGAAATAGCCTCCCTCTCTCCTACACACTCTAACCTGAGCCTCACTATCCTCGTAAAAACTCTTCACTGCTTTCATTAACCTACCTCCTATTCCATACACCTGCAACATCTGCCACATTGCCCCCTATCCATCCTGTCATGCGCCTTTTCCAAATCCATAAATACCACAAAAATCTCTTTACCCTTATGTAAATACTGTTCACCTATGTTTCACTGTAAACACTTGGTCAACACACCCCCTACCTTCCAAAAGCCTCCTTGTTCATCTGCTATCCTGCTCTCCGTCTTACTCTTAATTCTTTCAATAATAACTCTACCGTACATTTTACCAGGTATACTCAACAGACTTACTTCCCTATAATTTTTACACTCTTTTGTCCCCTTTGCCTTTATACAAAGGAACTATGCATGCTCTCTGCCAATCCCTAGGTACCTTACCCTCTTCCATACATTTATTAAATAAAGCACTAACCACTCTAAAACTATATCCCCACCTGCTTTTAACATTTCTATCTTTATCCCATCAATCCCAGCTGCCTTACCCCCTTTCATTCTACCCACTGCCTCACGAACTTCCCCTACACCCACAACTGGCTCTTCCACACTCCTACAAGATGTTATTCCTCCTTGCCCTACACACGAAATCACAGCTTCCCTGTCTTCATCAACATTTAACAAATCCTCAAAATATTCTCTCCATCTTCCCGATACCTCTAACTCTCCATTTAATAACTCTCCTCTCCTATTTTTAACTGTTAAATCCATTTGTTCTCTAGGCTTCCTCAACTTATTAATCTCACTCGAAAACTTTTTCTTATTTTCAACAAAATTCGTTGATAACATCTCACCCACTCTCTCATTTGCTCTCTTTTTACATTGCTTCACCACTCTCTTAACCTCTCTTTTTCTCTCCATATACTCTTCCCTCCTTGCATCACTTCTACGTTGTAAAAACCTCTCATTTGCTAACTTTTTCTCCCTTACTACTCTCTTTACATCATCATTCCACCAATCGCTCTTCTTCCCTCCCGCACCCACTTTCCTGTAACCACAAACTTCTACTGAATACTCGTAACACTATATTCTTAAACTTACCCCATACATCTTCAACCCCGTTGCCTATACTCTCACTAGCCCATCTATCCTCCAATAGTTGTTTATATCTTACCCTAACTGCCTCCGCCTCTAGTTTATAAACCTTCACTTCTCTCTTACTTGCTGTTTCCATTTTCCTTGTATCCCATCTACCTTTTACTCCCACTTTAGCTACAACTAAAAAGTGATCTGATATATCTGTGGCCCCTCTATAAACATGTACATCCTGAAGTCTACTCAACAGTCTATTATCTACCAATACGTTGTCCAACAAACTACTGTTATTATGCTCTACATCATATCTTGTATACTTATTTATCCTCTTTTTCTTAAAATATGTGTTTCCTATAACCAAACCCCTTTCTATACAAAGTTCAATCAAAGGGCTCCCATTATTATTTACACCTGGCACCCCAAACTTACCTACTACACCCTCTCTAAACGCTTCTCCTACTTTAGAATTTAGGTCTCCTACCACAGTTACTCTCTCAATTGGTTCAAAAGTTCCTACACATTCACTTAACATCTCCCAAAATCTATCTCCTCTACACTCCTCTCTTCTCCAGGTGCATACACGCTTATTATGACCCACTTTTCACATCCGACCCTTATTTTAATCCACATAATCCTTGAATTTACACATTTATATTCGCTCTTCTCCTTCCATAACTGATCCTTCAACATTATTGCTACCCCTTCCTTAGCTCTAACTCTCCAGATACTCCTGACTTAATCCATTTATTTCTCCCCACTGAAACTCGCCTACCCCTTCAGCTTTGTTTCGCTTAGAGCCAGGACATCCAACTTCTTTTCATTCATAACATCAGCAATCATCTCTTTCTATTATATATATATATATATATATATATATATATATATATATATATATATATATATATATATATATATATATATATATATATATATATATATTATCATATACATATATATTCCTTCACCCGTTACCCCACAGCTGGCGCCCTCCCACCCACACAATGTCACATGAAGTGCTGGGTTCCCAGGAATCTCCACGACAGAGCCAACGCCTTGGAACCCGTCCACGAGGCATCTGCCAGGTGTGCCATAGGGAATGCGCACTCAATCCCTCTACTGGCAACATCCTTGGACACAATGGATGTCCAGGCTCCAGGAGGGCTCCAAATGGGAACAGCCAACAGACCCTCCCAGCAGACAGAGCTGACAGCCACCCTGACTTCACCTCTACAGAGGACCTAAAAGCTGCAATCAAATTAACATCCACCAGGACGCTGA
>WNWK01022506.1:0-32444 GCA_009830355.1 Cherax destructor
TCACTTTTGGTACGTTACACTTATTTATAATGACAAACAACCTGCTATGATGTCACCACTTCCTGGAGGCCTACTTCCTGCCACCTTCCCTGGTTATATATTTTTGTTTTTGTTTTTTCTTTTCTTCGTTTTCTCGTTAACTTCGTCACTCTCGCTGTATGCTACCCCACATTTTGCTTGTTAACCAACCTCTCTTAACTCTTGACCTTCTGGCTTTCGTCACTCGCTTTGTACGTTGTATATTTGTACCCGTGTGGCAACAGGTACCTACTAGGCCTCAAACAATTTTGCACTTTCAAATTTTGTTGTGTAATTTCAGGCTTCCTCTCGCCTTTTGTTTTAGCTAATAACTTTGGTTATCACTTGTAGGGTTGTTCACTGACCCTATCACTACCACTGGCTTCTCTAGGAGCTAATGCATGCCCTAAAAAACACTTAAGATTCACGGAGCCTTGTGTCCAACTACACTCTACCGCGGTACTCACCTAATTGTACTCACCTAATTGTGGTTGCAGGAGTCGAGACTCAGCTCCTGGCCCCGCCTCTTCTCTGTCCCAACAATTAAAATTTGCACCAAGAACTCATTACAGTTGTGACCGGGTGTGGACTAGTGATTTGCTCATTACTTTATAATTTGTTCATGATTGTAACCATGTATAAACGTAAGTAAGTAAATTTACTTACATGATTTATTACCTTTATAACTTGTGAGTTCATTACCTTTGTAACTTGTGATTTCATTACCTTTGTAACTTGTGAGTTCATTACCTTGTAACTTGCTCAGCTATCAAACTTTCGGGCCCAGTCCCTGGACCCATTATGTACCTCTGTAATATTTTGACTACTGCCCACAGGATGGGTATGGAGTGCATAATAAAGATATCAAACAAAAAAACTAACTAACTTCATTAAGAATGGTACTCATCTTTTTATACCCTGTTGTATGGATCATGATGTCATCAGCATAGCTTATAGCTATATGTTTAGGTGAGGTAGGTAGAGCATTTAGGAGAGCATTAATCAGAATATTAAATAGCATGGGACTGAGAACTCCTCCCTGCGGTGTACCTAGGGACATTTCTTTAGACTCGCTTCTAAAGCCTTGGTAGAGGACAGAGGATACTCTGTTTGACAGGTATCCTATTATCCAGCAGAATAGGCTACCACTGATATTAATTTTTACTAGTTCTTGTAGTATAACAGTTCTGTTTGTGATAAGTGCAGATTTTAGATCAAGAAATGTGGTAAAACTAGTATACCTGGAGAGAGTTCCAGGGGTCAACGCCCCTGCGGCCCGGTCTGTAACCAGGCCTCATGTTGGATCAGAGCCTGATCAACCAGGCTGTTACTGCTGGCCGTAGCAGTCCAATGTACGAACCACAGCCCAGCTGGTCAGGTACAGACTTTAGGTGCCTGTCCAGTGCCTGCTTGAAGACAGCCAGGGGTTTGTTGGTGATCCCCCTGATGTATGCTGGGAGGCAGTTGAACAGTCTTGGGCCCCTGACACTTATTGTGTTGTCTCTCAATGTGCCAGTGACACCCTTGCTTTTCATTGGGGGGATGTTACATCGTCTGCTAAGTCTTTGGCTTTCGTTGGGAGTGACTCTTGTGTGCAAATTTGGTACTAATCCCTCGAGAATTTTCCAAGTGTATATAATAATGTATCTCTTCCTCCTGCGTTCTAGGGAGTACAGGTTTAGGAACTTCAAGCGTTCCCAGTAATTGAGGTGGTTTATCGCAGTTATGTGTGCTGTGAAGGTTCTCTGTACATTTTCTAGGTCAGCAATTTCACCTGCCTTGAAAGGTGCAGTTAGTGTGCAGCAATATTCCAGCCTAGATAGAACAAGCGACCTGAAAAGTGTCAACAAGGGCTTGGCATCCCTGGTTTTGAAGGTTCTCATTATGCATCCTGTCATTTTTCTAGCAGATGTGATTGCTACGGTGTTATGGTCCTTGAAGGTGAAATCCTCTGACATGATCACTCCCAGGTCTTTGACATTAGTTTTTCGCTCTATTGTGTGGTTGGAATTTGTTTTGTACTCTGATGAGATTTCAATTTCTTCACGTTTTCCATATCTGAGTAATTGAAATTTCTCATCATTGTGCCTATCCCTAAGCCCCAACAGCCTGATACATTTAGACCGATCTCCTTAACTAGCTGTCTTTGTAAAATTTTTGAAAGAATGATACTTAACAGACTGTACTATAGAATCAGACACCAACTCTCCCCCTCCCTCTATGGGTTCATGAAAGGTAAGAGTGTGCAGAATTGTATCTCCACCTTTCTCACCTCACACACCTCTACTAGTTTTACCACATTTCTTGATCTAAAATCTGCATTTGATATCGCGAACAGAACTGTTATACTACATGAACTAGCCAAAATGAATATTGGTGGTAGCCTACTCTGCTGGATAATAGGATACCTGTCAAACAGAGTATCCTCTGTCCTCTACCAAGGCTTTAGAAGCGAGTCTAAAGAAATGTCCCTAGGTACACCTCAGGGAGGAGTTCTCAGTCCCATGCTATTTAATATTCTGATTAATGCCCTAATAAATGCTCTACCTGCCTCACCTAAACATATAGCTATAAGCTATGCTGATGACATCATGATCCATACAACAGGGCATAAAAAGATGAGTTCCGTTCTTAATGAAGTTCAAGCAATTTGTAATCGACTAGGCCTCATAATATCTTCCTCTAAAACAAAGATATTAACAAGCAAACGACATCCCCCACCCATCTATTTGCAGGGTGAAAACATTAGCTACGTTAAAACTTACAGATATCTTGGTGTAGATGTACCCTTTACCAAATCTACTATACCACAACTAAATAAAAAATGCAAAGATAGACTAAATGCTCTTAAAGCTGTTGCTGGATACAACCCCAACTATGGTGCTAATGTGAGAATCGCCAGAATGATGTACATAGCCTATATTAGGTCCTTAATTGATTATGCTGCTCCCATGTTGATATTAGCTCGAGAAAGTTCTCTCCGACCCTTGGAGTTAATGCAAAATGAAGCTCTCAGAATTATTCTTGGCTGTCCCAAATCTACAAAGGTTCTTAATATGAGGAAGGAGCTTGGTATTACTAGTATCAGTGATAGGATTGTTGAGATTAACACTGTACTTGGTATTAGATTGTTAAGAAATGAACCAGACACTGTCACAATGAATTTTACTAAATGTCTAGAAGTAAATACTCACAGATCTAAATGGATTGTGAAAACATGCAATTACATTAAGTTTTACAACCTGCATGAATTGTATCACTGTAGGCAACAAGAGCATTTCACCCCTCCATGGAAGATGTGTTCATTTAATATCACATACCTGCAAGTCCCTCCCAAGAAGCTCATTGCTAGTAATCCCTTCCTTAAATCACTTGTTAAAGCAACTGCTCAAGAAGAAATTTATCGCCTAGCTGGTAGTAATAAGTTATCTCAAGTTATATACACTGATGGATCTAAACAGGAGTCTTCTGGCAGGGCTGCATCTGCTCTGGTTGCCACCTCCCTAGTTAAGAACAATAATAATTTTTCTGAACTAGGCATAAGAATTAACAACTGGGCGTCTACACTGCAAACTGAATTGTTTGCAATCCTTATGGCACTAAAGCTAACTTATGACACTGAGCTTGACTCTATCATCATTACTGATTCTATGTCATCATTGAAGGCTCTTGACTCCTATAATGACTCTAACAGCATGCTCATTGGAGAAGCCAGGTATAGATACTCAAAAATCCGGGACAAAGAAATTAAAGTACATTTGCTATGGATTCCTTCACACATTGGATTACTCCTTCATGATAAAGTTGATGTGTTAGCCAAGAAGAGCACCCATAAGGAGAATGTAGAATATAACTTTGGTATATCTGTGTCTAGCATTAGGAATAATATTAGGAGAGAAATAAATAATGAAAATGATAGCTATAGAAATGCAGTTAGAAGCCTGAGTAGATCTATAACCCACTATGATAACATGAATGTAGATAAGTATGCTTATGGAGCAACTTGCAATGTGAACAGACTGACTGATGTTGTAGTGGCCAGGCTTCGGCTTGGCTACAAGTACTTCTGGCAGTTTGGGAGATACACAGATGATGATCAAACTAAATGCAAATTATGTGATCAG
Source organism: Cherax destructor (assembly GCA_009830355.1). Classification (NCBI taxonomy): domain Eukaryota; kingdom Metazoa; phylum Arthropoda; class Malacostraca; order Decapoda; family Parastacidae; genus Cherax; species Cherax destructor. The sequence continues at coordinate 4,143 of WNWK01022506.1, forward strand.
GCATATGGTCACTGTCTTGAACACTATGTGCTGAATTGTCCACTTATTGAGGAATATAGAGATAGACAGTATAATAACCTATGTGACATGTCAAGATATCTTATTAGTGAAGGTAGGATACCACTTATTCTAAGCAAATTTCCTAAATTTGCTTGTAACAGATAAGTGAACTGTAGATATAAATCCAAATTAATTTCCATGAACGTGCCTATCTGTGCTCATGATAATGCGAGCACAGATGGGCATGTTTGTGGAGCAACTTGCAATGTGAACAGACTGACTGATGTTGTAGTGGCCAGGCTTAGGCTTGGCTACAGGTACTTCTGACAGTTTGGGAGACACAGATGATGATCAAACTAAATGCTTAATTGTGCACTTATTGAGGAATATAGAGATAGACAATATAATAACCTATGTGACATGTCAAGATATCTTATTCATGAAATAAGATACCTGCTTGTAACAGATAATTGAAATGTAGATATAAACCCAAATGTACAATTGTTAACCCCTTTGGGGCCTAGTGCCTAGGCCTTTTGTGTATCCATATGCTCTTGCGCTACCGTCCACAGGATGGATATGGGGTGCACAATAAACTAGCCACTTCGGTGGCAAAATCTAAATCTAAAATCTAATCATCATTGAACCTCATATTGTTTTCTGCAGCCCATTTAAAGATTTAGTTTATGTCTGCTTGGAGTTTTGCAGTGTCTTCAACGGTGGAAACTGTCATACAGATTCGTTTGTCATCTGCAATGGAAGACACGGCACTGTGGTTTATATCCCTGTCTATGTCCGATATGAGGATGAGGAACAGCATGGGAGCGAGTACTGTGCCTTGTGGAACAGAGCTTTTCACTGTAGCCACCTCAGACTTTACTCTGTTGACTACTACTCTTTGTGTTCTACTTGTTAGGAAATTATAGATCCATCTACCCACTTTTCCTGTTATTCCTTTAACACGCATTTTGTGTGCTATTACACCATGGTCACACTTGTCAAAGGCTTTTGCAAAATCTGTGTATATAACATCTGCATTTTGTTTGTCTTCTAGAGCATCCAGAACCTTGTCGTAGTGGTCCAGTAGTTGGGACAGACAAGAGCGACCTGCTCTAAACACATGCTGCCCTGGGTTGTGTAATTGATGGGTATCTAGATGAGTGGCGATCTTGCTTCTTAGTACCCTTTCAAAGATTTTATGATATGGGACGTTAGCGCTATTGGTCTGTAGTTCTTTGCTATTGCTTTACTGCCCCCTTTGTGGAGCGGGGCTATGTCTGTTGTTTTTAGTAACTGCGGGACGACCCCAGTGTCCATGCTCCCTGTCCATAGGATGTTAAAAGCACGTGATAGGGGCTTCTTGCAGTTCTTGATGAACACGGAGTTCCATGAGTCTGGGCCTGGAGCGGAGTGCATGGGCATGTCATTTATCGCCTTTTCGAAGTCATTTGACGTCAGGGTAATGTCAGATAGGCTTGCATCTACCAAGTTCTGTGGCACACTCATAAAAAATTCATTTAGGTCTTCGACTTTCAGTCTGGTTAGCGGCTCGCTAAAAACTGAGTCATACTGGGACTTTAGTAACTCACTCATTTCCTTGCTGTCATCTGTGTAGGACCCATCCCGTTTAAGTAGGGGCTCAATACTGGATGTTGTTTTCGACTTTGATTTGGCATAAGAAAAGAAATACTTTGGGTTTCTTTCAATTTCATTTATGGCTTTTAGTTCTTCCCGCGTTTCTTGATTCCTGTAATATTCCTTTAGTTTTAATTCGATGTTTGCTATTTCTCTGTGGCTTATATCCCTGTCTATGTCCGATATGAGGATGAGGAACAGGATGGGAGCGAGTACTGTGCCTTGTGGAACAGACTTTACTCTGTTGACTACTACTACTACTAGTAGAGGTGTGTGCAGTGAGAAAGGTGGAAATACAGGGGACAAGTTGGTGTCTGATTCTGTGGTACAGTCTGTTAAGTATCATTCTTTCAAAAATTTTACAAAGACAACTAGGTAAGGAGATCGGTCTAAATGTATCAGGCTGTTGGGGCTTAGGGATAGGCACAATGAGACTATTGGTCCAGGAAGTAGGAAGAACTCCCTCAATGTAACTGGTATTATACAGTGCCAACAAAGGATTATCAGGCACGTGCCTTAGAGTTCTGAGAATATCATAGGTTATACCATCCTCTCCAGGAGCAGTTGATCGACCTTTAGTTAATGCGTTATCTAATTCATGCTCGGTGAAGAGGCAATCACTCTCATCAATATTTTGGCTCATAAAATTAATCAGTTTCAACATTTCTTCAGAAGCACTCTCTAAGTTTTCTCTAATATGAGATGGAAGGTTTTCATGCCTGGAGATTTTGGACCAGTCATTTATGAGGTCGTTTGCTTTTCAAGTGGAAAGGGATGAGCAACATTGCCAGTCTTTTTCCTGGTTATTTTACTTATACCTTTCCATGCCAAACTTAAAGGGGTAAACCTATTTAATCCACTAACGAATTGTTCCCATTCCTTTTGCCTAAGTTCTTGCTTTCTATTTCTTGCATTTGTTAGTGCAGCTTGGAACGTTCTGAGAAGGTCTGGGGTTCTACACTCACGGTATGCTTTACCAATCCTCCTAGCTGCATGTGTTAGATTGCATAGCTGTGGGTCATTATAGTATTTACATTGGTATTTATTGTCATTTTTAGTAGAAGTTTTTTTTTTTTCCTGCCCACTTGATCTGTGAGTACAGTCTCAATAGTGGAAACTAGATCATCATTGATTTTTTGTGTGCCAGTGGTTAATAAAGTTATCTCTGTTCTTGAAATGCAGCTACCACCCCAGCCCCACCCTGGGGTCGACAGAGCACCAGACGATGCCATATTGTCTATTCCCTCAGGTAGAGACTTGGAGTGGATACAAAAAAATATGGAAATATAGGCATCAAATAACAAGGGAACATTACTAGAATATGGAAGAATAGACGGTAGCGGTCTATTCTCTTGGGAGTATGCTGCCACCACCTGCTCTTTTAATAGTGGAAGGGATAAAGGAAACGATAGTCATAGGAGAAGGGAGAAAACCAAGGAGTTTGGGTTAGAGCAGGAGAAAACCCAGTGAGAAATAATACAGGATAGTTAAAACAAGATAGGGGTCCTGATAAGTACTGGCTCTTAGGGTAGCATGGCCTGAAAACACGAGCAGTAGGCACCTTATCAGGGGCTTGACTCTCCACAGAAAAATGATGACATCAATAGGTTATTTAATTTAGTCTCTTGACACATGGACCTTGTATACATGGCTCAAAGGGGGAAGTAAAACATACCCAGATATAACCACTTACAATTTAATAAACACATTACAGGGGTATCTGAAAGTATTGACACAAAAAAAATTCTATCAACAAATACTTAATTCTTATTAGCAGGACTGGCTTACTGCTGTCAAAACCACCTCCCCACATAGTTCCCAAGGGACTCCATTACTTTCCATACTGAGGTTTAAATAGTATTGATACATTCCTGCTTTGGGATACTCCTGAGACCTTCCAAATCCCAGATTACAAGTCTGGTCTGATCCTCCAGGACTATAGTGTTCAAGGTCTCTCTAGCACTCTCCTCTCATCAGTATCTCTGGTGGATCTCTCCTACTTTGGAGGCATATCTTTGGGAGGTGCCTGGTTGCTAACCCCAAGCCTGCTCCTACTCTTGAGGCATCTCTTTGGGGGGGGTGCCTGGGTGCTGCTAAACTTGTTAGCAGCAGTATAATCAATATGAGAAGTTGAAAAAGGCTGACAAAGGTGTGAGAGTGGATAGGGGAACTCTTCCGCGTGTTCCCTCCCTTGTTTTGAATAGAACTCCCTCTCATGTACACAAACTCTTTACAAATTTCGACACAAGAAGGTCAACTTGCCTCTATAAACCTTATTTCTACTCACAATAATTATTACAATGAATACTAATACTAGAAAAATAATCAGACACAAAGAAAATTAATGTTATACACTATATTACAGATTAACAAAAATTCTAGAGAAAACATATTGGAACATACAATAACAGAGCAACAGAATGCGAAGATAATCACAGTTCAAATACATTTCTTGAGTTAATTAACAGCATTTATTTATTTCCCCTGAGTTACAGAACTATGCACATGGTAAATAGATAAGGATATAGACAAGAAATATAAGTGAGGACAGTCATGAAATTTTCACAACTAATATTTATCACACCTTACATAAATAATGCTTGAGGGGCTGATTTGCTTCATTACATTCTGGGTTGAGAATAAGTTTCCTCCTTCTGTATTTAGCTCCTTGGGTGCTGGAGATATGATCAAGATTGATAGTTGTGAGTCTTGGGAAGTGATCAGATAGAAGATCATCAACTATGACAGAGTCATGCATCGTATATGATGTATTAAATCCAAGGCGCAGATCTAGTATGCCACCATATATGTGAGTAGGCTCAGTAGTGCCTACAATTTGAACATTATCATGCTCATTTAGAAATTTCACTAGTTTAGTTCCATTGGTGTTTGTTATAGACCCACCAATATTCTTATGTCTGGCATTAAAGTCTCCAAGTATGAGGGTAGGTTCAGGGGTAGGTTCTACGAGGAAAGATTAAGGGAAATCGGCCTGACGACACTGGAGGACAGGAGGGATAGGGGGGACATAACAACAACACAAAAAATACTGGACTTGACAAGGTGGATAGGGACAGAATGTTTCAGAGATGGGACACAGCAACAAGGGGTCACAAATGGAACTTGAAGACTCAAATGAGTCGCAGGGATGTTAGGAAGTATTTCTTCAGTCACAGAGTTGTCAGGAAGTGGAACAATCTGCGAAGTGATGTAGTGGAGGCAGGATCCATACGTAGCTTTAAGAAGAGGTATGATAAAGCTCGTGGAGCAGGAAGGGACCTAGTAGCAGCTAGTGAAGAGGTGGGGCCAGGAGCTGTGAATCGACCCCTGAAACCACAACTAGGTGAGTACGCACACACACACACATACACACACACAGGAGCCAAGAGCTGAGTCTCGACCCCTGCAACCACAATTAGGTGAGTACACACACACGACAAATCTCATGGAGCAGGGAAAGAGTGGACCTAGTAGCGACCAGCGAAGAGGCAGGGCCAAGATCTGTGAATCTACCCCTGCAACCATAAATAGGAGAGTACAAACACAGACACACACTACACTATACATAGTACCTATAAAACTTTTCGGGGATTTATGGAGGTTAGCATAGCGTATTCCAAACATTTACACCAGCTCATGTTGGTGATTAGATTAGATTTTGCCACCGAAGTGGCTAGTTTATTGTGCACCCCATATCCATCCTGTGGACGGTAGCGCAAGAGCATATGGATACACAAAAGGCCTAGGAACTAGGCCCCAAAAGGGTTAACAATTGTACATATGGATTTATATCTACAGTTCACTTATCTGTTACAAGCAAATTTAGGGAATTTGCTTAGTATATCTGGTATCTTATTTTCATTAATAAGATATCTTGACATGTTACATAGATTATTATACTGTCTATCTCTGTATTCCTCAATAAGTGGACAATTAAGCACATAGTGTTCAAGACAGTGACCATATGCCTGATCACATAATTTGCATTTAGTTTGATCATCATCTGTGTGTCTCCCAAACTGCCAGAAGTACCTGTAGCCAAGCCTAAGCCTGGCCACTGTGAGTGCTCACCAACATGGTGTAATGGTGAGCACTCACTGAGTTGTTTGCGGGGCTCGAATCTCAGCTTCTCACATGATCTGTGTAGTTACATGAAGTAGACTATGTTAGCTTATGCTACTGCATTTTATATATATATATATTGAGCGTTTTCTGCACTTTTCGTCTTGTCAGTGAGAGTGCGTTTTGCTACTCTCACCACTCAACCTTGTCCTCGTTTTTTAATGGAAACTTCATTTATTGGGTAATGGGAGATTTCGAGGCTATTTTCCCAAATGTCAGAGTAAGTAGAGCTTGTGGTGGTGGTGATAGTGGTAGTAATGGTGGTGGTTATGGTGCTTATGCTAATAAGCTATCCATATATATTAAATAAGGATAATTAGATTATCTCAAGCCTATTTGTTTATTGGATGATAGTGAAACATCTCCGAGTTTGACAACTCAAACCTAAAAGCACAAAAAAAATACATACACACTCTTAAGGTTATTAACATGGGGGAGGGGTATTAATAACTCGGGATAACCCAACAAAGCCAAGTATTCAGGCTTATTTTTATTGGGGTTATTTCCAAGGATGAGACCCACAGCAGTCGACCTAAGTACCTATTTACTGCTCGATGAAAATGGGCGGTAGACTTTTGGTAAAGGACGATAGAGTAAGAAGGAGCTCTCAGTAGTCAATGGTAACTTCATGTGACACCGGGATATATCCTAAGGAATGTTGCCTGCTGGAGCCTTGCCTTAGACGCTGTGATCGGTGGACCTCCAAGGGTAGGAACCGCATGTCTCTTTGTGGTAGATCTTCGTCTACTTTGATGCACTTAAAAGTGCGGAGCATGCAAATTATGGGAGATTCCTGATCTAGTTGATCAGGTACAATGTAACTACCCTGAGGTAGTTCACTCTTGCCCTCAGGAGACTCTAGTTCCACAGTCATGTGGTAACTGTGGGCAATATCTATCGGTTCATGATGGTGAAGGATACTCGAGGTTTGAGCACCGAATGGTCTAGCTTTAGAAACCCGATTGTCTTTTGATTCAAACAACGGTTTTTTGAAGTCTTCAACGTGAGCTTCAGCGTTGAGAGCAGTGGGGGTTCTGGTTTTGCCGAACACAGTTATATCCATGGAAGCGTCTTCATGGTCGTTTAGGGAAGGAGTGGAGACCTGCCCACTCTTGAGGACAGCAGATGACACCTCTGTTTGTGACCAACGAACCATTGCTTCCCCTGCAAGCAATAATTTTTTTTAGATATATTTCCATTCAAACACAACTGTAATAAAGACTGGTCAGTAACACAAGTGAACCCACAGCCTAGTATAAAATATAGCTGTAACACAGTTTATATGTCTACAAATATCAGAGGCACCAGTAAACGCACCTAGTTTACCTAATATTGGATATTTGAAGGAAGTTTATTTAGGCACAGGTACACATAAGTTCAATTATCATACATAGTGAAAATTACCTAGGATAACCCAAAAAATCAGACAGTGACTAATTTACATTATTGAACTTGTTGCTTAATATATATTTGAATATAAACTACTTTATATAGTCTTTTTAAATTATTAAAGTGTTATGTATCTTGTGTTTCCTGGAACACTTTGAAGTGTGGGAAATATCCACAGAAAACGCAAGACCAGTGATCGATACACTGAAAACCATTAAACTTTTATATAAAAATAGTTTTAATTTACATATGTCTTGTGAAATAATTTTAAGTTAGGAAGAAACAAACATGTCTTAGAAGTTGAAAAAAAGTGTAGAGAATACTATCAGTGAAATACCTGGAGAGGGGTTACCTGGAGAGGGTTTCGGGGGTCAACGCCCCCGCGGCTCGGTCTGTGATCAGGCCTCATGGTGGACCAGGACCTGATCAACCGGGCTGTTACTGCTTGCCGCACGCACATGTGCCCGAGTTTTCATCTGAGCTGCCTCCTGGTGTTATCTCTGCTACAACATTATTTGCTACATTCCTCCATTTTAGGTGCCTTAGGTTGAAATCCCCCAGGAGCAAAATGTTGGGGGCAGGAGCTGGAAGATTTTCCAGACTGTGATCAATTTTCAAAAGTTGTTCCTGGGTCTCTGTGAAAACCGCAAACATTGTTTGACTGTTCAGTCCACTGATGAAAGGTATTTTGTTGTTCGTTGCTTTCTTTAGACCCTGTAAAGATGAATGTCGTCGGATTACCTGGAGTTTACCTGGAGAGAATTCCAGGGGTCAACGCCCCCGCGGCCCGGTCTGTGACCAGGCCTCATGTTGGACCAGAGCCTTATCAACCAGGCTGTTACTGCTGGCAGCACGCAGTCCAACGTACGAACCACAGCCTGGCTGGTCAGGTACCTACTTTAGGTGCCTGTCCAGTGCCTGCTTGAAGACAGCCTGGGGTTTGTTGGTAATCCCTCTGATGTATGATGGGAGGCAGTTGAACAATCTTGGGCCCCTGACACTTATTGTGTTGTCCCTCAACGTGCTAGTGGCACCCCTGCTCTTCATTGGGGGGATGTTACATCGCCTGCCGAGTCTTTTGCTTTCGTAGGGAGTGATTTCCGTGTGCAAGTTTGGTACTAATCCCTCGAGAATTTTCCATGTGTATATAATAATGTATCTCTCCCGGCTGCGTTCTAGAGAGTACAGGTTTAGGAACTTCAAGCGTTCCAGTAATTGAGGTGGTTTATCGTACTTATGCGTGCGGTAAAGGTTCTCTGCACATTTTCAAGGTCAGCAATTTCACCCGCCTTGAAATGTGCAGTTAGTGTGCAGCAATATTCCAGCCTAGATAGAACAAGCGATCTGTAAAGTGTCAACATGGGCTTGGCATCCCTGGTTTTGAAGGTTCTCATTATCCATCCTGTCATTTTTCTAGCAGATGCAATTGCTACGGTGTTATGGTCCTTGAAGGTGAGATCCTCTGACATGATCACTCCCAGGTCTTTTACATTAGTTTTTCGCTCTATTGTGTGGTTTGAATTAGTTTTGTACTCCGATGAGATTTTAATTTCTTCACTTTTTCCGTATCTGAGTAATTGAAATTTCTCATCATTGAACTTCATATTGTTTTCTGCAGCCCATTCAAAGATTTGGTTTATGTCTGCTTGGAGTCTTGTAGTGTCTTCAACGGTGGACACTGTCATACAGATTCGGGTGTCATCTGCAAAGGAAGACACAGCACTGTGGCGTATATCCCTGTCTATGTCCGATATGAGGATGAGGAACAGGATGGGAGCAAGTACTGTGCCTTGTGCCGTGTGGCCAGCAGTAACAGCCTGGTTGATCAGGCTCTGGTCCAACAGGAGGCCTGGTCACGGACCGGGCCGCGGGGGCGTTGACCCCTGGAATTCTCTCCAGGTAGACTCCAGGTAGTAGCTGCCTCAGACTTTACTCTGTTGACTACTACACTTTGTGTTCTACTTGTTAGGAAATTATAGATCCATCTACCAACTTTTCCTGTTATTCCTTTATCACGCATTTTGTGTGCTATTACACCATGGTCACACTTGTCAAAGGCTTTTGCAAAGTCTGTGTATATAACATCTGCATTTTGTTTGTCTTCTAGAGCATCCAGGACCTTGTCGTAGTGGTCCAGTAGTTGGGACAGAAAGGAGCGGCCTGCTCTAAACCCATGCTGCCCTGGGTTGTGCAATTGATGAGTATCAAGATGGGTGGCGATCTTGCTTCTTAGAACCCTTTCAAAGATTTTTATGATATGGGACGTCAGCGCTATTGGTCTGTAGTTCTTTGCTATTACTTTACTGCCCCCTTTGTGGAGTGGGGCTATGTCTGTTGTTTTTAGTAACTGCGGGACGACTCCAGTGTCCATGCTCCCTCTCCATAGGATGTTAAAAGCACGTGATAGGGGCTTCTTGCAGTTCTTGATGAACACCGAGTTCCATGAGTCTGGGCCTGGAGCGGAGTGCATTGGCATGTCATTTATTGCCTTTTCGAAGTCATTTGGCGTCGTGGTGATGTCAGATAGGCATGCATCTGTCAAGTTCTGTGGCACTCTCATAAAAAATTCATTTAGGTCTTCGATTTTCAGTCTGGTTAGCGGCTCGCTAAAAACTGAGTCATACTGGGACTTAAGTAACTCACTCATTTCCTTGCTGTCATCTGTGTAGGACCCATCCCGTTTAAGTAGGGGCCCAATACTGGATGTTGTTCTCGACTTTGATTTTGCATAAGAAAAGAAATACTTTGGGTTTCTTTCAATTTCATTTATAGCTTTTTGTTCTTCCCGCGTTTCTTGATTCCTGTAATATTCCTTTAGTTTTAATTCGATGTTTGCTATTTCTTTGACTAGTGTCTCCCTACGTATTTCAGATATATTGGCCGCCTGTAGCTGCTCCGTTATTCTTTGCCTTCGCCTGTATAGGGAGCGCCTCTCTCTTTCTAGTTTGCATCTTCTCCTTTTTTTCCTTAAGGGAATTTGCCTTGAGCAAACCTCTAGTGCCACAGAGTTAATTTGGTCTAGACATAGGTTAGGATCCGTGATGCTTAGGCAATCTTCCCAGTTTATATCATTTAGGACTTGGTTTACTTGGTCCCACCTTATGTTTTTGTTATTGAAGTTGAATTTGGAGAAGGCTCCCTCGCGGCTGATCACATTTTGTTGATCTTGGGCTCCCCCCATGCATGTCTGGACCTCTATTATGTTGTGATCTGAGTATATTGTTTTTGATATGATGACATTTTGTATCAGATCATCATTGTTGGTGAAGATGAGGTCCAGTGTATTCTCTAATCTTGTGGGCTCTACTATATGCTGGTTTAAGGTGAACTTGGTGCAGAGATTTAAAAGTGCATGCATGTGTGAATTTTCATCTGAGCTGCCTCCTGGTGTTATCTCTGCTACCACATTGTTTGCAATGTTCCTCCATTTTATGTGCCTTAGGTTGAAATCCCCCAGGAGCAAGATGTTGGGGGCAGGAGCTGGAAGATTTTCCAGACAGTGGTCAATTTTCAGAAGCTGTTCCTGGAATTGTTGGGACATTGCATCCGGGGGCTTGTAGACAACCACGATGACCAGGTTTTGATTCTCGACCTTTATTGCTAATACTTCAACTACATCATTTGAGGCATTTAGTAGTTCTGAACATATACGTGACTCTGTGATATACAGGCCAACCCCCCCTTTTTGCCTGTTCACTCTGTCACACCTGTATAGGTTGTAGCCCGGGATCCATATTTCATTGTCCAAGTGATCTCTTATGTGGGTCTCTGTGGAAGCCGCAAACATAGCATTTATAATAATAATAATAATATCTTTATTTACTACAAGTACATGTACATGGTATACAGGCCTAGCTGACATCAGTGACATACTACTATATAGAAAGTCCCTTGTTATGCTGAGCATTTCGGGCAGATTAGGTCAGTGTCCTAGGATGCAACTCACACCAGTCGACTAACACCCAGGTACCCATTTTACTGATGGGGAACATAGACAACAGGTGTAAAGAAACACGCCTAATGTTTCTGCCCTGGCTGGGAATCGAACCCAGGCCCTCGCCGTGTGAAGCGAGAGCTTTAGCCACCAGACCACCAGAGCCCCTGACTCTGTAAGCAGTCCACAAATGTAAGGTATCTTGTTTGTTGCTGGCTTTAGACCCTGTATATTAGCAAAGATGAATGTAGTTGGATTGGTGATATGGGGGGGGGGGTCTTTTTTTCCTGGCACTAGTATCTGTTGTATTGGAGTGGAGGCCATTGGCTGTGATTCCACTCCAGAAATGATTGCAGTTGGTGTACAATTTCTGTCATTTCCTGCCATCTTTTTTTCCTTCCTGGTACTAAAAAACCTCTCTCTCCGGAGTGGCTGTGGCTACCCAGGTTTTGCCATGATCTGGATGTTCTGTGTCGCCTCGTACCCTTTAGGTGGTATGCCTGGCAATATAAGTTATAGCACTGTCTTTTCTGAATTGATGTGTGGCACATTTCAGGGTGGAAAAACTTACAGGACGGGAGGTTGCATTTGCCTGTTTTCATATGGGCACGGCATTTTCTGGGGTGATCATAATTGCATGTCCCATCTGATTTCCCAGATTTTCCATGCCTGCAGATACCAAGTGCATAATATTCACATAGGCCTGGTTTCCGTTTACCCTGTTTTTTTGTGACTGTGTTCCCCATTGGTGGGTGTGTTCCTGTTTCGTGTCTGTCTTCGTTACTAGTGCTAACAATGGAGCCTTCAACTGTTTCCGGTAATTTATCTTCAGTATTTCTCTGGGCATCACCTTGTTTACTATCTACCATGGTATTGCTAGTTTGTAGCACTGTTTTTTGTGTGTCCTTGCCTACACCTGTTTCCCCATCATTTATTTCACTAGAGCTCCTGTCCCTCTTCAGAGCACCATCATTTATTTCTCCATTCTTACATTTACTGTCAACCATTTTAACATCTGTACCAGGGGCGGTAGCACCATCTGGAGCTGATTTTTTACTTTCCCAACTGTTATAGAAAGCTGTCAAGTTTTTTATGAAGTCCGATTTGGTGTTGTCATCTTTTAATATCGATGTGATTTTATTCCACAGTTCGGTCTCATTTGGACATACCCAAAAACACTTCCCTTGGTGGTGGTGGTTGTATGGGGGGGGGGAAAGTCTTTTTTTTTCCTGGCACTAATATCTGTTGTTTTGGAGTGGAAGCCATCGACTGTTTATTCCACTCCAGAAATGATCGGAGTTGGTGCACGATTTCTGTCATTTCCCAACTTTTTTTTCCTTCCTGGCGCTAAAAAAAAACTCTGGAGTGGTTGTGGCTACCCCTTTAGGTGGTGTGCCTGGCAATATAAGTTATAGCATTGTCTTTCCTGAAGTGAAGAGTGACACATTTCAGGGTGGGAAAGCTGGATATATACATATGCACTGGATATATACATATGCACTGGATATATACATATGCACTGGATATATACATATGCACTGGATATATACATATGCACTGGATATATACATATGCACTGGATATATACATATGCACTGGATATATACATATGCACTGGATATATACATATGCACTGGATATATACATATGCACTGATATATACATATGCACTGGATATATACATATGCACTGGATATATACATATGCACTGGATATATACATATGCACTGGATATATACATATGCACTGGATATATACATATGCACTGGATATATACATATGCACTGGATATATACATATGCACTGGATATATACATATGCACTGGATATATACATATGCACTGGGTATATACATATGCACTGGATATATACATATGCACTGGATATATACATATGCACTGGATATATACATATGCACTGGATATATACATATGCACTGGATATATACATATGCACTGGATATATACATATGCACTGGATATATACATATGCACTGGATATATACATATGCACTGGATATATACATATGCACTGGATATATACATATGCACTGGATATATACATATAACTACACAAAACATACTCAACCCCTGCCAATTTGGCTTCAGGAAAAATAAAAGCACTAACGATGCAATAGTAAAAATGATAGACCTGCTTTACACAGCACTTGAAAATAAGGAATATCCACTAGGACTTTTTATTGACTTAAGGAAAGCTTTTGACACAGTAAACCACGGCATCTTACTCCACAAACTTGACCACTATGGAATAAGAGGTCATGCACTAGCATACCTCAAATCCTACCTCACTAATAGGTACCAGTATGTAACCATTAAAGACAACCTCCTCGACACGACCACTTGATAATGGAGTACCACAGGGAAGTATCCTTGGTCCCCTGCTCTTCCTCTTATACATCAATGATCTTCCCAATGTATCACAACACCTGAAACCAATACTCTTTGCTGACGACACAACTTATGTCATCTCCCACCCAAATCTTGCCACGCTCAACACCATTGTTAACGACGAATTACTAAAAAATATCTACATGGATGACAGCCAGTAAACTTATACTCAACACTGATAAGACCTTCTATATTATGTTTGGTAACAGAGCAGGTGATGCACAATTAAACATTAAGATCAACAACACTCCTATTGCTAAACATAATGAGGGCAAATTCCTGGGCCTTCACCTCGACAGCAAACTGAAATTCAACACTCATATCCAACACATAACAAAGAAAGTGTCCAAAACTGTGGGGATCCTCTCTAAAATACGTTACTATGTACCACAATCAGCCCTACTTACACTATACTATTCACTCATCTATCCCTACCTCACATATGCCATTTGTGCTTGTGGATCAACAGCAATTACCCACCTAAAGCCTATAATAACCCAACAAAAAGCTGCAGTAAGAATTATCACGCAATCCAAAGCTAGGCAACACACCCCCCCACTCTTCAAAGACCTAAACTTACTCACTGTTCAGAACATCCACTGCCCCTAATGCCATGGCATGTCAGTGGCTCTCCTTGCATTACAGTTTTATAATTGTAACTACCAATAACAGTGTACACTTGTAACATGCATCGAAATAAAAATATTATTATTATTATTATTATTATTATTATTATTACTACTCTGCAATCTACATTTATAGAACCATAAATTCCAACTTTAACCCTGAGCTAAAACACTTTCTTGACAGTTGTGACAGGACCCATAGACATAATACCAGACACAAACATCTCTTTGACATTCCCCGTGTCCGACTAAATCTATACAAAAATTCAATGTACATAAAAGGTCCTAAAATCTGGAACTCCCTGCCTGAAAACTCTAGAACTGCAGAAATAAAAGCACTGTCAAAAAACATCTTATCTCACTTACGCACCCCACCGGTAGCTAACCACATGAAAACTACTTTATCTTGCACATATCCACAGCAAAATACACTTATTGATATCTGTGATTCCCCTTAATTTGCACATGACTGTAAACAAAATTCTAATGCAACTATTACTTCATAATTCTTAAGCTAGGCATAAGTTTGCCTAAGACACTCCAATATAGAAACTGTATCATGCCAACACGGCACGATTCCCATTAATATGTAAACTAATTGTTAAATTCTTAAATTTTTAAACTACCTCAATTTTGTAAACCTAGTTAATCACTACAATTACCTAAACTTAATACCAGTATAATTATTGTGTCACTATAGAGTAAGATCTATTATAAGACTGCCTGAAATGCCTAGGCATACCTAGGCATATTATTGGCCTTCTTGTAATCATTATTTCATAAAATGTATAAACAACATAAAACATGTAAACCCCACTTTGTAATATTATCAGAAATAAAGTTGATTTGATTTGATTTTGATTTGATACCGCAGACCACTCTACAACAGTGACTTGGGAAACAGAGCTGAGAGAAAGCTCTCTCGGACACCACCCAGTCATAAACACTGCCAGGTCACACACACTGCCAGGTCACACACACTGCCAGGTCACACACACTGCCAGGTCATACACACAACACAAATAACCCGCACATAGAAGAGAGGAGCTAACGACGACGTTTAGGTCCGACTTGGACCATTTACAAAGTCGGACCAAAACGTCGTCGTTAGCTCCTCTCTTCTATGTGCGGGTTATTTATGTATTGTTCCAGTCACGGTCTTGTGCCTCTGGGAAAACAGATGGGACATGCAATTTCGATCACCCCAGAAAATGCCGTGCCCATATGACAACAGGAAAATGCAACCTCCCTTTCTGTAAGCTTTTCCACACTGAAATGTGTCACTCTTCAGTTCAGGAAAGACAGTGCTATAATTTATATTGCCAGGCACACCACCTAAAGGGTACAAGACGACACAGAACATCCAGACCATGGCAAAACCTGGGTAGCCATAGCCACTCCAGAGAGAGAGGTTTTTTAGCGCCAGGAAGAAAAAAAAGCTAGCAGGAAATGACAGAAATCGTACACCAACTGCAATCATTTCTGGAGTGGAATCACAGTCAATGGCCTCCACTCCAGAACAACAGATATTAGTGCCAGGAAAAAAAAGACCATCCCCCCATACCACCAATCCGACGACATTCATACAGGGTCTAAAGCCAGCGGTGAACAACAAAATACCTTACATCCGTGGACTGCTTACAGAGTCAAATGCTATGTTTGCGGCTTTCACAGAGACCCACATAAAGGATCACTTGGACAATGAAATATGGATCCCTGGCTACAACCTATACCGATGTGACAGAGTGAACAGGCAAAAGGGGGGGTTGGTCTGTATATCACAGAGTCACTTATATGTTCAGAACTACTAAATGCCTCAAATGATGTAGTTGAAGTATTAGCAATAAAGATCGAGAACCAAAACCTGGTCATTGTGGTTGTATACAAGCCTCCGGATGCAACGTCCCAACAATTCCAGGAACAGCTTCTGAAAATTGACCACTGTCTGGAAAACCTTCCAGCTCCTGCCCCCAACATCTTGCTCCAGGGGGATTTCAACCTAAGGCACCTAAAATGGAGGAATATTGTAAACAATGTGGTAGGAGGCAGCTCAGATAAAAACTCGCACACACACGAGCTTTTAAATCTCTGCACCAAATTCAACTTAAACCAGCAAATAATAGAGCCTACAAGATTGGAGAATACGCTGGACCTCATCTTCACTAACAATGATGATCTGATACGAAATGTCATCATATCAAAAACAATATACTCAGATCACAACATAATAGAGGTCCAGACATGTATGCGGGGGGTCCCAGACCGACAAAATGTGATCAGTCACGAGGGAGCCTTCTCCAAATTCAACTTCAACAACAAAAACATAAGGTGGGACCAAGTAAACCAAGTCCTAAATGATATAAACTGGGAAGATAGCCTAAGCATCATGGATCCTAACCTACGTCTAGAACAAATTAAATCTGTGGCACTTGAGGTTTGCTCAAGGCAAATTCCCTTAAGGAAAAGGAGGAGAAGATGTAAACTAGAAAGAGAGAGGCGCTCCCTATACAGGCGAAGGCAAAGAATAACAGAGCGGCTACAAGAGGCCAATATATCTGAAATACGTAGGGAGACACTGGTCAGAGAATTAGCAAACATCGAACTAAAACTAAAGGAATCTTACAGGAATCAAGAAAAGTGGGAAGAACTAAAAGCCATAAATGAAATTGAAAGAAACCCAAAGTATTTCTTTTCTTATTCCAAATCAAAGTCGAGAACAACATCCAGTATTGGGCCCCTACTTAAACGGAATGTGTCCTACACAGATGACAGCAAGGAAATGAGTGAGCTACTAAAGTCCCAATATGACTCAGTTTTTAGCGAGCCGCTAACCAGACTGAAAATCGAAGACCTAAATGAATTTTTAATGAGAGCCACAAAACTTGGTAGACGCAAGCCTATCTGACATTACCCTGACTCCAAATGACTTCGAAAAGGAGAGGGAGCATGGACACTGGGGTCGTCCCGCAGTTACTAAAAAAACAACAGACATAGCCACATTCCACAAAGGGGACAGTAAAGCAATAGCAAAGAACTACAGACCAATAGCGCTAACGTCCCATATCATAAAAATCTTTGAAAGGGTTCTAAGAAGCAAGATCGCCACTCATCTAGATACCCATCAATTGCACAACCCAGGACAGCATGGATTTAGAGCAGGCCGCTCCTGTCTGTCCCAACTACTGAACCACTACGACAAGGTCCTGGATGCTCTAGAAGACAAACAGAATGCAGATGTTATATACACAGACTTTGTAAAAGCCTTTGACAAGTGTGACCATGGTGTAATATCACACAAAATGCGTGATAAAAGAATAACAGGAAATGTTGGTAGATGGATCTATAATTTCCTAACAAGTAGAACACAAAGAGTAGTAGTCAACAGAGTAAAGTCTGAGGCGGCTACGGTGAAAAGATCTGTTCCACAAGGCACAGTACTTGCTCCCATCCTGTTCCTCATCCTCACATCAGACATAGACAGGGATATAAGCCACAGTGTCGTGTCTTCCTTTGCAGATGACACCCGAATCTGCATGACAGTGTCCACCGTTGAAGACACTGCAAGACTCCAAGCAGACATAAACCAAATCTTTAAATGGGCTGCAGAAAACAAAATGAAGATCAATGATGAGAAATTACAACTACTCTGATATGGAAAACGTGAGGAAATTAAAATCTCATCGGAGTATAAAACAAATTTCAACCACACAATAGAGCGAAAAACTAATGTCAAAGACCTGGGAGTGATCATGTCATAAGATCTCACCTTCAAGGACCATAACACTGTAGCAATCGCATCTGCTTGAAAAATGACAGGATGGATAATGAGAACCTTCAAAACCAAGGATGCCAAGCCCATGTTGACACTTTTCAGATCGCTTGTTCTATCTAGGCTGGAATATTGCTGCACACTAACTGCACCTTTCAAGGCAGGTGAAATTGCTAACCTAGAAAATGTGCAGAGAACCTTCACAGCACGCATAACTGCAATAAACCACCTCAATTACTGGGAACGCTTGAAGTTCCTAAACCTGTACTCCCTAGAACGCAGGCGGGAGAGATACATTATTATATACACTTGGAAAATTCTCGAGGGATTAGTACCAAACTTGCACACGAAAGTCACTTCCTACGAAAGCAAAAGACTCGGCAGGCGATGTAACATCCCCCCAATGAAGAGCAGGGGTGCCACTAGCATGTTGAGAGACAACACAATAAGTGTCAGGGGCCCAAGACTGTTCAGCTGCCTCCCAGCATACATAGGGGATTACCAATAAACCCTGGCTGTCTTCAAGCAGGCATTGGACAGGCACCTAAAGTCGGTACCTGACCAGCCAGGCTGTGGTTCGTACGTTGGACTGCGTGCGGCCAGCAGTAACAGCCTGGTTGATCAGGCCCTGATCCACCATGAGGCCTGGGCACAGACCGGGCCGCGGGGGCGTTGACCCCTGGAACTCTCCAGGTTAACTCCAGTCATACACACTGCCAATCATAAACACTGCCCAATCATAATCACTGCCCAATCATAAACAATGCCCAATCATAATCACTGCCCAATCATAAACACTGCCCAATCATAAATAATGCCCAATCATAATCACTGCCCAATCTTTTGGACGACATAAGCTTGTTGCAGTATCACCAACAGCAACATCATGTGCATCCACAGTATCACCAACAGCAACATCATGTGAATCCACAGTATCACCAACAGCAACATCATGTGCATCCACAGTATCACCAACAGCAACATCATGTGCATCCACAGTATCACCAACAGCAACATCATGTGAATCCACAGTATCACCTTTATCAGATGACTGGTAAGATAAGGTAAGATTTTATATATTTTTCTAATCCAGCGAGTTATCTGCCCCGGATAAGCCAATGAAGTTTGTGCGTCATCTGGGTTATGTCTTATTTTCATTGTGGTCCTTTAATCGTGTTCCCCAGGATGCCACCCACAACAGTCGACTAACGCCCAGGTACCTACTTACTATAAGGTGAACAGGGTCAGCAGGTGTAAGGAAACTTTCCCAACGTTTCACTCGTCCTGGGACTGATTACCTCAAATTCCTCCTCATCTTCCACCGTTCTTCTCTGTATTGGACCGAGGAAGTCACTAGGCGGCGAAACGTTTCCAAAATAAAGATTGCCAAATGTTACCCAAGTGTTTCAATTATTTTTTATTGCACACAATGAGTGCAGAACAAATTTATGAGAGGTTAAACAAACCACGGAACGGGAGGGGGTTGAACCCATGGCAAGTGAGTCTTTAAACTCTAGGACAGTGCGTTAACCACTGGGTCAGCTGGTTCTAATAAGATTCATCCAACTAGGTATATTTCTATACACCATAGGGAAGTTAGCATGGGCCACCACCGTGACCACAGATGAGGGGTTAGTCAGTAAAACTATTAAATACCAACGCTGCACTCAGATGAAGGACGTATCAGCACTCTTAGCAAAAATGAAGGACTAATTTGATAAACCGAAAGCGCTGTATAACCCCTGTGGTTTAGCGCTTCTTTTTTTATTATAAGAATAATAATAATAAACCGAAAAAAGTTGTGCCATGTCATTTACCTCGATAAAGGGACCCTCACTAAATTGAGAAATGGTATTAAATGCAAAGAAATGGGAACTATAAAGGAATTATAGGCTGAGAAACATAAGACAATCGCCAGTACAGGATTATCCAGTTCCCGCTACATCATCAGAATGTATCCCGCACCATCCAACGCTTTATATAATAGTAATAGTATCTTTATTTACTACAAGTACATATACAAGGTATACAGACCATAACTGACATCAATGACATACTACTATATAGAAAGCCCCTTGTTATGCTGAGCATTTCCTGCAAATTAGGTCAGTTTTGTCCCAGGATGCGACCCACACCAGTCCACTAACACATAGGTACCCATTTTACTGATGGGTGTACATAGACAACTGGTGTAACAGCTTGACAAAGCTCCTGGAGAGCGAAACGTTGCCACAATAAAATGTCACATTAGTTGCATTTATGTCCTTTTACTTAACATAGACAACTGGTGTAAAGAAACGCCCAATGTTTCTACCCTCGCTGGGAATCAAGCCCGGACACTCACCGTGTGAAGCGAGAGCTTTAACCACCAGGCTACGGGCTTCCATATTGGAGTAATGTACTATCTGATTGCTTCCTGATCGCACATATGTATATTTATACTATTACCTGGAGTTTACCTGGAGATAATTCCAGGGGTCAACGCCCCCGCAGCCCGGTCTGTGACCAGGCCTCATGTTGGACCAGAGCCTGATCAACCAGGCTGTTACTGCTGGCCGCACGCAGTCCAATGTACGAACCACAGCCTGGCTGGTCAGGTACCGACTTTAGGTGCCTGTCCAGTGCCTGCTTGAAGACAGCCAGGGGTTTGTTGGTAATCCCCCTTATGTATGCTGGGAGGCAGTTGAACAATCTTGGGCCCCTGACACTTATTGTGTTGTCCCTCAACGTGCTAGTGGCACCCCTGCTCTTCATTGGGGGGATGTTACATCGCCTGCCGAGTCTTTTGCTTTCGTAGGGAGTGATTTTCGTGTGCAAGTTTGGTACTAATCCCTCGAGAATTTTCCACGTGTATATAATAATGTATCTCTCCCACCTGCGTTCTAGAGAGTACAGGTTTAGGAACTTCAAGCGTTCCCAGTAATTGAGGTGGTTTATCGCAGTTATGTGAAATTCAGAGCTACATTGTTCATCCTCCTTACGATGCCTCTCCCAAACTGAACCTCTTTGATAACTTTAAACTCTGATTCTATTCAGACAATATCACACCCTCCACGTCACACCCTCCACTTCACACCCTCCACGTCACACCCTCCACGTCACACCCTCCACGTCACACCCTCCACGTCACACCCTCCACTTCACACCCTCCACGTCACACCCTCCACGTCACACCCTCCACGTCACACCCTCCACGTCACACCCTCCACGTCACACCCTCCACTTCACACCCTCCACGTCACACCCTCCACGACACACCCTCCACGTCACACCCTCCACGTCACACCCTCCACGTCACACCCTCCACGTCACACCCTCCACGTCACACCCTCCACGCACGACGTTCCTGTCAAGTCCTTGTTGACATCGTCTTCACTATCGCTTTTTGGCAGATCAGTGGATCCGCCTCAGGGGTGACTACTTCAGTGCACACAACAAGTGTGTCACTGAGCCTCCTGTCATGATACATTATCATAAATCTTCACCACTGTGCATACTCATGAAGGTGTGCAAGTGCACAATAAACTGCGTCTGCACCAAACCATACATACATGTTCATCTGCTCACGTGTGTATATATATAAATGTATACCCGGGCCGGATGTACCGGCGAACCTACAGCAACAATATATATTTCAAATTCAAATTCAAATTCAAATTCAAATCCTTTATTTCATGTAATACAAGGTGGGGGTACTTATAGTTATACATTAAAGTTGATATTACAAGATGGCCAATAATATGCCTAGGTATGCCTAGGCTTTTCAGGCAGTCTTATGATAGGTCTTACTCAATAGCTATACAATGGATATACAGATTGTAAGGTTAGGTTTACAAAATTTAGGTACTGGAATTTAAACATTGAGAATTTAACAATTAGTATAAAAAGTTAGCAATTAGTTTATATATTAATGATAAAGGTGATATATTGGCATAATATAGATTCTATATTGGAGTATCTTAGGCAAACTTATGACTAGCTTAAGTATTATGGAGCAATAGTTGTATTAGAATTTTGGTTGGAACTGTGCAAATTAAGGGAATCACAGATATCAATAAGTGTATTTTGCTGTGGTTAGTAATGTGCAAATTAAGGAGAATCACAGATATCAATAAGTGTATTTTGCTGTGGATATGTGCAAGATAAAGTAGTTTTCGTATGGTTAACTACCGGTTGGGTGCGTAAGTGAGATAAGATGTTTTTAACGGTGCTTTTGAAAATGGAGGTTGTGTCTGCAGTTCTAGAGTTTTCAGGCAGGAGTTCCAGATTTTAGGCCCTTTTATGCGCATTGAATTTTTGTATAGATTTAGTCGGACACGGGAATGTCAAAGAGATGTTTATGTCTGGTATTATGTCTATGGGTCCTGTCACAACTGTCAAGAAAGTGTTTTAGCTCAGGGTTAAAGTTGGAATTAATGGTTCTATAAATGTAGATAGCAGAGTAGTAAGTATGGATGTTCTGGACAGTGAGTAGGTTTAGGTCTTTGAAGAGTGGGGGTGTGCTGCCTAGCGTTGGATTGTGTGATAATTCTTACTGCGGCTTTTTGTTGGGTTATTATTGGCTTTAGGTGGGTAATTGCTGTTGATCCCCATGCACAAATGGCATATGTGAGGTAGGGATAGATGAGTGAGTAGTATAGTGTGAGTAGGGCTGATTGTGGTACATAATACCGTATCTTAGAGAGGATCCCCACAGTTTTGGACACTTTCTTTGTTATGTGTTGGATATGGGTGCTGAATTTCAGGCTGCTGTCAAGGTGAAGGCCCAGGAACTTGCCCTCGTTATGTCTAGCAATAGGTGTAGAGTTGATCTTAATGTTTAATTGTGGATCATCTGTTCTGTTGCCAAACATAATATAGAAGGTCTTATCAGTGTTGAGTGTAAGTTTATTGGCAGTCATCCATGTTGCTATTTTTATTAATTCGTCGTTAACAATGGTGTTAAGCGTGGCAAGGTTTGTGTGGGAGATGACATAAGTTGTATCGTCAGCAAAGAGTATTGGTTTCAAGTGTTGTGATACATTGGGAAGATCATTGATGTATAAGAGGAAGAGCAGGGGACCAAGGACACTTCCTGCGGTACGCCGGTGTCTAGTGGTAGTGTCGTGGAGGATGTGTCTTTAATAGTGACATACTGGTACCTATTAGTGAGGTAGGATTTGAGGTATGCTAGTGCATGACCTCTTATTCCATAGTGGTCAAGTTTGTGGAGTAGGATGCCGTGGTTTACTGTGTCAAAAGCTTTCCTTAAGTCAATAAAAAGTCCTAGTGGATATTCCTTATTTTCAAGTGCTGTGTAAAGCAGGTCTATCATTTTTACTATTGCATCGTTAGTGCTTTTATTTTTCCTGAAGCCAAATTGGCAGGGGTTGAGTATGCTTTGTGTAGTTATAAACGAGTATAATCTCTTGTGCACAAGTTTCTCGAATATTTTGGATAGCAATGGTAGATTTGATATAGGCCTATAGTTATTTACGTCTGTAGGGTCACCACCTTTGTGTATTGGTGTAACCCTTGCTGTTTTGAGTAGTGTTGGGAAGGTGCTAGATTCTAATGATTTGTTAAAAAGTAAAGAAATAGGATATGAAAGGACATGAGCTGCTCGTTTGTATATTAAGGGTGGAACTTGAGACAGATGTCCTGATTTATTTTAAGTGACTTGATTATCATGGAGACTTCAGTGGGTTCTGTAGGTGCAAGATATAAGGAGGATGGGAAATTCCCATCTAGGTAATCACTTGCTCGGGCATTGGTATCTGGAATTTTACTGGCAAGATTTGATCCTATAGTTGAGAAGAAGTCATTTATCTTGTTTACTGTATCAATAGGCTGTAGTGGTGTTTCGTTTGGTTTAGTTAGGACAATATCCCTATTTTTTTCTGTTTGTGGGTGCCCATAATCTGTGAGAGTGTTTTCCAGGTCTTTTTATATCTCCTCTTGTTTCAGTGAATCTGCGGAGTAGTACAATTGTTTGGCTTTTTTATTAGTTTGGTGAGAACTGATGAATAGTGTTTAACAAACTCCTTATGTTGAGTCCCCGTCTATATTGCTTCCATATTGATGTTTCTGTTAATGGATTTTAGTAAGTTGTTAGTTAGCATGGGCAGCCTAACCGTTTATTCGTAATCGTTTCATTTTTATAGGACAATGTTTGTTGTATAGTCTATGTAATTTATTAAGAAAGGTGTCTGTCCACTCATCGATACCCTTGGCATTTGGAATTCTGTGGCCCAATCAACTGTGTCTAGCTCTGTTGTGAAGTTATTTATTGAAGCTTGGTCATGGTCGGAATGAAACTTTGGTGTATTCTGGGGCGGTTTACTAATGTTTGTTAAGAGGAAGGTGGGGTAGTGGTCTGTGGTGCTGTCTGTTATTATCCCCGATTTAAGGGGGCTAGGATATTGGTCCATATATGGTCGATTATGGTTTGCACTCGTATCGGTAAGTCTAGTTGGTTTGGTTATTGTTGGTATGAAAGTGTGTTGTTCATATTGTTGATGAAATCGGTTACTGGCTGGTCATCTGGTAGGCCAAGGTTGATGTTGAAGTTCCAGCTAAGATAAGGTGGTGTTTGTTCAATTGGTTGTTTGTTATTTGCGTTTTTAGTTGATCGCTAAAACTTGGGATGTTTGTATGGGCATCCGGTAAATCCCCGATGGTTATGGGAGTCTTAAGGTTTTGCAGTAAATTTAGCAAAAATATATTCTCCATATTCATCATTATAGCAATTGGTGTCCAGCAGGATATTTCATTAGGTAATAGATTGCAATACCTCCCCGCTTGATGTGGTCTGCAGTTGTGTATTGCTGTGTATCCTGGCAGCAGTAGATATCTATTGTATCCTGCTTAAGCCAGGTTTCAGTAAGGACAATACATGTGAAGGTTGTTTTAGGGAACCAAGGAGGGCAAGGAGGTCATCATAGTGTTTGTTAAGGATCGGACATTGGTTAAGAACTGTTATACTTTTAGTAGTGTTTAGGACAGTGTGGGCTTGTGATGCTGTGTAGTAGAGGCAGTTATTTTCTAGTAAATTTTGAATAGGTGTTGATTAAATAGGTTTAGATCCCGGGTCGACGTGATCATTCATCATTTAGGTTAAATAGTGATTTTGTTATATCATGTATAGTGTGGTGAGTTATGTACTGATATCTGTTGTAAGGGGATGTTTTGGTAAGTATATAACTAATGCACATTGGTCAAATAGAGTATAGTAACAAATAAACATAGTGGTCTTGGTATTGAGTATGTATTAAGCTAGTATGAAAATAAAAATTAGATATAAACTAATGAGATACAATTATCAAAAACAATGTAGCACCAATGAGTTTGGTATTGGTTATGTATTAAGCTAGAATGAAATATAGTACAGTAAAATTAAAAAAAATTTAGATATAAACTAATAAGATTAAATTACTTAAACAATGTAACCAATGAGTTTGGTATTGGTTATGTATTAAGCTAGAATGAAATAAAAATACAGTAAAATTACAAATTTAGTTAATCTATTAATTTTAAGTTACAAAATTGATTAGCACCAATGAGTTTGGTGTTGGTTATTTAATAAGCTAGAAGGTAATTAGATATAAACTAATAAGATAAAATTACTTATAACAATGTAGCACCAATGAGTTTGGTAATGGTTATGTATTAGGCTAGAATGAAATAAAGTACAGTAAAAATACAAATATAGATAAACTACTAAGTTAAATTTTAAAATTGTGAATATCAATGAGTTTGGTGTTGGTTATTCAATAAGCTAGAATGTAATTAGGTGAACTAGATTTACCTATGATATTAATAGATAATAAGATAGTTGTAGCACCAGACTGTTACTTTTAAATTACTAGAGAATAGTTGCAATAGAAATAAAGGTATAATACAGGTTTATAAAAGTATAATAAAAATAAACAGGGGCAAAGAATGGTATACATAGTTATTAAAATAAGTTAAATTGGATTTTTAGCACAGGTTATTAGAAAGTATAAATGGTAAGGATAGGGCAATGATGTTGCAGCTGTGTATGGAGCTTGGATCTTTGGCAATGATAGGTTAATAAAAATGGGTATAAAACAAGATTGAGCAATGAAGTATAAAAAATGGGGCAATAATAATTATAAAATAAAAAATTGTGCAATAAAGCTTGAATAATAAGGGGATTTTGTAGTTTTTAAATACAAATTAAGACTATGAGGTAGAATTAAGACTATGAGGAGATAAGACTATGAGTTAAGACTTGAGGTAGAATGGTAGTTGGATATAAGGTAAAATTTAATGGTAAGAGGTATTGGAATTTTGGGGAACAAAAGTAAAAATTTAATGGTTGAGGTATTGGAATTTTGGGAACAAAATTTAAAGATGGTTCATAACACTAATCTGGATAGTGGGTTTACTACATATTATTCTAATTCTTTAGCAGCCTCACTAGAATCTTTTAAGTTCATGTTCTGTTGCAATGAAATACCTCTTCCCAGTGGGCTGTTTCCTAACTGCGATTTTACCATCCCTCCAAAGCACTGATGAATTTTGGGCATTGCGTAATTTTCTTAAACGATAAAGGAGGTTTTTGTCTTGTTTTGGTAGGCACTCGTTCACATAGACATCAGATTTCATAGTTATGGATGTTTTTAGTAGGTTGTTTCTTTGAAGCTGGTATTGAATTTAATAGCACTGTTTTTACCTGCTTGGTGAGCCCATCAGTTTGCAATCTTTTAGTTCATCACTACGTATGTTTATGCTAAGGTGGTCCTTGAAGAGTTGTAGGGCGGCCTCCATGCATGTCTCTTGGGTGACTGTGGGTGGGAGATGTTTGCTATTAACTATAACAGCGCCCTTTTTGCTGTTGTTGGTCTTATGGTTTAAAATTTTTGGGTGACATCGTGTTTAACCACTCTGATCTTTCTTCTATGATGTTCTTGTTCGTGGGTGACTTGACTTTCCCCGAGTGTTGATGGTGCCCCACAACTGGGGGGGTGTTGTGTTGTTCGGTGGTTAATTTTTTTTCCCCAAATTGTGATCTTGGAGGTACTGTTCGTTGGGGTTTTTCTCCTGCATTTTTTTGGGGAAAAAAATTGGGATTTTTTTATTCTGGATCATGGGGTTTTTTACTCTGGGTCTTTAAAATTTTTAAACAAACCATGGAAAAGTTATCTTATGGGGGGCCCTTATTGTTGTTGTTTTTGGGGGGTGTTGTGGTGGTGCAGGTGTTTGGGGTTGAGGCCTGGCTGGTAGTAGGTTTTTTAAAAAACCTCTCCCCGGGGGGTTAGGAGTTCTTTTGGTTTTTGGATCTTCTTTTTTTCTTTTCCCTTTTGGGCCTTGACCGTGGCTTAATTTTAAAAGTGGCGTGTGGAAAGGGGGAAAATTGTGGAGTATCCCCTTAGTGGCGGGGGGGCGGTGGTGGTAACACAAGTCCCATTAGTTGGTGATTTTTTATTTTGGGAATTTTTGTGTTGATTTTATCATTCTGGGTATCCCTATGTTACTTGGAGGGGCGTTGGCAAATATGTATATACCTCTTTTTAAAAAAATCATATAATGTAATTTGCAAATCAAAGTGACTGGACCTCCCCCTTTTTTTCTTACTCCCCCCTTATCCCCCACATAATGTCCCTTTTTCCTTTTTTGTTCCCCCCCTCATCTTTATCCCCATTCTTGGTTTTTTAATCGAACTCTTGAACATACTTTGGTATGAGTTCCATAATCTGCTGAATATCCAAATGGGCCGAAAAAAAGTTCTATGACAGACTCCAATGTTTTCTTGAATTCCAAAAGGGTAACCCCCACATTTGTCACAGGTGCCCCGGGTTTTCGCCTGATGTGAACCCTATATACCGTTAATTCGTTCTTCTTCCGGGGCCTATTTTGTTTTTAAAATTTGGGAAAGTATCACTAACTCTGCGGCGATTATATCTTGTGGTTTTTTTTTTAAAATAAATGAGTAAATTTAAAAAAATTTAAAATAAGTTTTGTCCGAATGTTTGCGTTCTTGATGACTTCGTTTATTTTAAGGGCCCGGGAAAAAATCTGAAATTTAGGTGAAAAAACACTCTTTTTCCAACATTTTAACCTCCACAAAATTTCTACAAAAATTTTTTATAAAAATTCCAAAAATTTTTTTCAACAATATCAAAATTTAAAATAGAGTAAAAGGTCCCAAAATTCCATAACCCGGGCCCCCCGTGTAAAATGTCAATTTTCACGTTTTCTGAATCCGTAAACTATCTTTATTGAAATAAAATTTATCATTACCCCGCTCCTCCCCCGGGCTTTCTCCTCTGTCCCCCTGACCCTCAGTCCCTCCGTGTGTACTCATACATATGTGTTAAAGGGGGGAAAATTACAGCTCCTGGCCCCGCCTCCTCGTGTGTATGTGTTGGGGGGGGTGACTTCTTCAGTCAAGGGGACTCAGTCTTGGCCTTCCTT